>CAUYOR010016486.1:0-20838 GCA_963573925.1 Callimico goeldii
GAGTGCAACGGCATGATCTCGGCTCACCACAACCTCCGCCTCCTGGGTTCAGGCAATTCTCCTGCCTCAGCCTCCTGAGTAGCTGGGATTATAGGCACGTGCTACCATGCCCAGCTAATTTTTTGTATTTTTAGTAGAGACAGGGTTTCACCATGTTGACCAGGATGGTCGACCTCATGATCCACCTGCCTTGACCTCCCAAAGTGCTGGGATTACAGGTTTGAGCCACTGTGCCCAGCCCTCCAAGTTTGGTTTAACATCTAAAATCAGTCAATGTGATACAGTGTATCAATATGAAAAAAAGGGTGAAAACCACATGATTAGATTTCCCCAATACATGCAGAAAAGTCATGTGACAAAATCCAAGACTCTTTCTGGATTAAAAGCTTCAAAAAATTAGGAATGGAAGGAAACTTTCTCAACCTGATAAAGCACATCAATTAACATAAAAAATCCACAGCTACCATCCAACTTAATAGTGGAAAATGGGAGCTTTTCTTTTAAGAATGAGACAAGGATTCTACTCTCTCCATTTCCATTCCACATTTTACTGGAGGTCCAAGGCAGGGCAATTAGGCAAGAAAATAAAATAATTTGAAACAAGTTCAGTAAGGTTGCATAGTACAATATTGATATTCTACAAAACACAATCGTATTTCTACACTTAGCAATGTATAATCTGAAAATAAAATTAAGAAAACAATTCTATTGGCAATAGTATCAAAAAGAATAAAATATTTTAATAAAAGCAATGCAAAACTTATACTTTGAAAATGATAAAATGCAGTTCAAAGAAATTAAAGAAAGGCTAAATATTTGTGAAAACATGCATGTTTATGGGTCAGAAGATTTAATATTGTTAAAATGGCAATGCTTACCAAAGTGATCTACAGAATCAACACAATCCCTATCCAAATGCCAGCTGGCTTCTTTACAGAAGAAATTAATAGTCTGGTCCTAAAATTCATATGGAAATTCCAGGGTCACAGAATAGCCAAAACAATCTTGAAAAAGTTGAAAAAAGATGAAGGACTCACACTTCTCAATTTCAAAACTTTCTACTGAACTATAATAATAAAGATAGTGTGACACTGGAATAAGCATGAAAATATAAATCAATGCAATAAAATTGAGAGTGTAGAAATATGTCCTCATATTTCTGATCAATTAATTCATGACAAGGGTACCAAGAATATTCAATAAAAAAAGAAGAGTATGTTAACAAATCTTTCTGGGACAACAAGAGATACAGATGTAAAAGAATAAAGTTGAACCCCTTCCTTACACACCATGCACAAACATTAATCACAGACCTACCTAAATGTAAAACCTGAAACAATAAAACTTTTTCTTTTCTTTTCTTTTCTTTTCTTTGAAATGGAGTCTCACTCTGTTGTCTAAGCTGGAGTACAGTGGCATAATCTTGGCTCACTGCAACATCCACCTCCTGGGTTCAAGTGATTCTCCTGCCTCAGCCTTCTGAGTAGCTGGGATTAGATTCACGCCACCATGCCAGGCTAATTTTTTTACTTTTAGTAAAGATGGGGTTTCACCATGTTGGTCAGGCTGGTCTCAAACTCCTGACTTTGTGATCCGCCTGCCTTGGCCTCCTACAGTGCTGGGATTACAGGCATGAGCCACCGCACTTGGCCAAAACTGTAAAACTCTTAAAAGAAACTTGAGGAGTACAGCTTCATGACCTTGGGTTAGGCAAAGCCTTCTTAGATTTAACACCAAAAGCACAAGTGGCAGAACAAAAATAGATAAATTGGCCTTCATAAAAATTTAAAACTTTGTGCTTTAAGGATGCCATCAAAAAAGTGAACAGGCAATGCATAGAGTAGGAGAAAATATTTATAACTCATATTTGACAAGGTACTTATATCTAAAATAAAGCATTCTATAATTTAATAATTTAAAAAAACAAATTATAAAAGGGAAAAGTATCTGAATATATATTTCTCCAAATATTTACAAATGGTCAATAAGCATGTGAAATGGAACTCAATGTCATTAGCCAGCAGGGAATGGCAAAACCATGTGATACTACTTCACACCAACGAGGATACCTGAGATAGCTTGGATGTCTGTCTCCTCCAAATCTCATGTTGAAATGTGACTTCCAGTGTTAGAGGTAAAGCTTGATGGCAGATGTTTGGGTCATGTTTGGGACAGATCCCTCATAACTGTCTTGGTGCCTTCCCAGCATTACTGAGTGAGTTCTCACTCTACTATTTCATGTGAGAGCTGTTTGTTTGTTTGTTTGTTTGTTTTTAAGAGCCTGGCACCTCCTCCCCTCTCTCTTGCTCCTTCTCTTGCTGTGTAACATGCCTGATCTTCCTTTGCCCTCCACAAAGGGAGTGAAAGCTTCCCAAGGCCTCACTAGAAGCCAAGCAGATGCTGGTGCCATGCCTGCACAGCCTGCAGAACGGTGAGCCAAATAAACCTCTTTTCTTTGCAAATCACCTAGTCTCACGTATTCCTTTATAGCAAGGCAAAATGGATGAACACAATGGCTAAAATTTAAAAGTTGGGTAATAACAAGTGTTCCTGAAGATGTAGAGAAATTGAAACCTCACACATTGCTAGTTGGAATGTATAATGGTATAGCCACTTTGGAAACCATTCCTCAAAAGGTTAAAAATAGAGTTGCTATTCCTGCTAGCATTGCCATGCTAGCAATTCCATTTTAGGTATATACCCAAGAGAATTAAAACCATATGTCTACAAAAAAAAACTTGTATACTAATGTTCCTTGCAGCATTATTCAAAATAGCCAAAAATTAGAAACAACCCCCATGTCCACAAACTTGAGGATAAATCAAATGTACTTGGTTCATACAAGTGAATGTTATTTGGCAATAAAAATATAGGAAATACTCATACTTGCTACAACACGGATGAACCTTGAAAATATACTAAGTGAAAGAAGCCAGTCTCATGGGACTTAATTCATAAATATCTGGAATAGGCAAATTCATAGAGATAGAAAATATATTCATGGTTAGAGTGTCTAGGAAAGGACTGAGGGAGAAATAGAAAGTAACTGTTCGTGGCAATGGGTTTTCTTTTACAGGTTATGAATATTCTAAAACTTGATTGTGGTGATTTGTTGTACAACTCAATACATATATATGTTATCTTTATACACACATACATAGATATGTTATATATATACACATACATACATGTATCTATGAACCCATTGAATTCTATACTTTAAATGGAGGTATTTTATAGTATATAAATTATATCTCCATAAAGCTAGTTTTTTTTTAAGGAAGAAAAGGAAGAAACTAAAAACAAATATACCGTTTCCATGGCTTTTTCCTCCATTTCTGTATTTCTCTTCTGAGTCCCCTATACCTATTCCCTGGATCACCTCTCATAATAAACTAGCTGCGTTCAAGCCCTGACTCAGGCTCTACTTTCTGGGAAAAATGTAGGATGGAAATACATACTTGTGAATGAATAAGTATATTTCCCCTAGGAGAAAGAAAAGGTCCAAAGATGAAACCACTGCTACCATCACCACCAAGGAAGATTCACATGGTTCTTTATTTACTTACTTCCCTATATCAGTAGGATAAAAGGTACACCCCCATATACATTCCTATTTCTTCAGAGCCTTTTCTTGCAAAGGCTTTCAGAATCAGTGCAAGAAAATGTACTCACATATTAATTTAGGATTTTAACAAATACTGGCATAGGAATAAATAAAAGGTACTTTTTTTCTCCCTCATCTAAAAAAGCCTTGAGTTCTGGATCTGGACACCCTATTCTCAGGACACTTTAAGGCTCAGAGTTTTTGGTAAGAGTTAACAGTCATTCAAGCAACTACTAGTTACCTGTGTTTTCCTTGGAGGAAGGACAGACAATGGGAGAACCTATTCTGTGAGTGGAACTGGTTTGAGTCTGGATCTAAGATAGCACAGGTTCTCCAAGGCTAACGTGTATCTGCCTCCTGTAGAAGAGGGATTTGCAAACTATTTTGTAAAGAGGTGAAAGCAAATATTTTTGCCTTTGTAGGCTACAAGGACTGTCACTATTCACCCCTGACTTGACAGCATAAAAGACACCTTAGACAGTAAAAAACTGAATAATGGAGGATATGTTTTAAGAAAACTTTATTTAAGTAAACAGAATTTCTTATAATAGAAATTTGAACCTCTAATCATTTTTGTGTGCTGTGAAACATAATTCCTGTTTTGATTTTTCCCAACCTTTTAAAATTATAAAACCATTCTAAGCCTCCAAACCATACAAAAACAGGTGTAGGTCTGATTTGGCCCATTGGCCAAATGTGTGTCGTCCTCTCCTCCAGAGTAACTAGATAACTTGTAGGGGGAAGTAAACGAGGGAATCGATTAGGGACCTAAAGAAAGGGTCCCACGCTCATGCTTGGAATAAAAAGAATAGGTCTCACTTCAAATGGACAACATAACCTAGGATAATGGGCGCCTGAGTTAGCAACAAATACGTACCAAAACTTAGGACTATATTTGCTGGGGGGGGGGGCAATGTGCATGTGCACAAATACATGCGAGTGTGTATGCTGATATGTGCACGTATCCAAACAATCCCAAATTTTTATAGTACCTTTAGTAAAGAAAAAAATCTCTAAAAACTGACTTTGGATTATTTTCTTTTGTGAAGACAGAGGCTTAAAAATGTATTTAATTCCCTCTTTTAAAAAAAAAAGAGGTAAATTTCTAACATTCAGAGTTAAACAGAAGTGTTATATCTAAAGCCAGAGTTTCTATATATCCTCAGAAAAAGGTTGATGTTCCTGGTCCCAAAAGCTAAACCCTGAGGAACATTCACCATAATGTCAGGGAGGAGACTAGAATCTGAATCCAGAGACAGAAACTCTCAGTTCAAGAAGGTATTTAATATTGATGTAAAATAGCCTTTTTTTTCCTTAGCTAAATCTACTTACTGCCAGAAGAAAGCAAACAGGTACCCTCTGAGACTTGAAGCATAGCCTAAAGCAATCTACCTGAAGGGCAAAATATCTTTGAAACCTATGCTTTATTTTAGAAATCCATGTGAATTTGTATTCTATTCCATAACATAACTGTGTATTTGTTTTAATATAAAAATAGCATACTGAACGATTTACCATCAAGACAATCTGGCATATTCTGAGAATGCACCATGTTTACCCTTCAGCTTTGAGAACCCTAGGCAAACCACCTCACTCCCAGAGGGCACATGTATCTGAATGTGAGGAACAAAAAGTACAACAGCACATGGTTTTTGAATTAATTATTTCACTCAGGCATTCATTCTTTATTAGCAGGGCATTATTGATGGAGTTTCAAGATCCTAGCGGATGGTATGTACTGGTGTTGAATAGCCATATTGACATCACCTGGGTATGTATTAGAAATGTCAATTATTAGCCTCACCACAGATCCATTGGATCAGAAAGTCTGAGGATGGGGTCTAGCAATCTGTATCTCATAAATGCTTCAGCTGATTTTTCTAATGTTCATTCCAACTTGAGAACAGCTGCTATTGTGGAAGGAGGTTGAAGGAGTCATAGAAACTAATTAAATTTGTTGTGAGTGTGATAGGTTCCCTAGCCTTTCTTTGCCTTTTCATCTCCATATGTAAAATGAGAATATGCCTCCTTCTCAGGGTTGTCCTAAGAATGAAGTGACACTGAGCATATCCATGCCACCAGACATAGCATATGATGATCAGAAGAGCCAGGGTAACCACTGTTCTTCTCTTTTCTCAACTCACCCAAAAACTAAAATTGATGCATATAACTATAATTGAAAGTAATGATCTATATCCATGAGAAACGTAGCTGAATTATTGCCCTCAAGAGACCCTCACCATCGACATAATTTGCATATTCTTGATTTTCAGCATATGGAATTTTAAAATCAAGTAATTATTAGAGTTGAAAAACTATTTAGGCTAAAAAGTACTGGTGACAAAACAACTTTCAAGAAACATATTTTCTCTTTTGATTTTAAAGATCCTTTGGGATCATTCATTTATAAATTATCCAATTTAAAAGGGGATAAAACCTCTGAACTATCAGCTACAAAGAATACAAAGTGTAAAGGGGATCATTTCCTTCTACATCCCAAATTAGAGAAAAATCTTTAAAGTTGCCTTCTGATTTGCTTCAAAATCACTATACCCGCTTGTTCTTATTCTCATTCTTTTTTACTCATTTATTCAGTCCAGCTGCCTGAAAAACTTTGAACACTATCATAGCACAATGCAGATCTACAAAGAAAATAAATATACACAAAAAAAAACCTCTTTGAAAGGTGTAGAAGGGAGTTACATAAATGTGTTGTTTCCTCAGGTTTCTTCATTTTAACACTTATATACAAGAATACTTTTGTATAAAATGCAGAAATATCTATTATTATACATGCATACACATGTGTTCCTACATGCTCGCCCTCCCTCAAAACTTCATAACACACAATCTCCACTTTCTGCATAACAGGCGAAGAAAATCTTAAGAACAGAGGCTCTCTAATACTGAATTTGTAATTGTTTGGGAAAAAATAAATAGAAGCATATGCATAAAATTTGGCCTTGCAAACAATTGGAATGATCCAGATAATTTGAGGTGTTGTAAGTTGGGAAAATTTTGAGATAAACTTTGCTGACTTAAGAGAACAACCTATTTTCAAATATGCTCAGTACCACCACACTTTGGAGAACAAATAACTTATAAACCATTGATAAGCTAATTCTGAGTCTTTCTTTGTTATTCAGAACAGGCTCCCAATGGGCTTCCAGGGGATAAAGTCTTAATGACTTTATACTCCTATATAGAACTCTGGATTATTTAAAGCATTTTTACGTCATCCTGACACTAATTCATGTAATTATGCCCAAGTATTAATCTATATGAGTTTATGATATTTTTAAGGTAAAGTGGATTTGTCTGATTATTTGTCTGAGATTGAAAGAGTACACAGTTTCAAAAGCTGGAGTTGGGGATCCATTGTTGGTAAACTGCCTTCTGTAATATTCTCCCACAGCACTGTACACTTTCAAAGAATAAAGCAAAGACCAACTAAGGTGTAAAAGAAAGAAATGGAGAAGGAGAAGGAGTCGTTTTTGAGTTTATTACCATGCCAGGAAGAAGAACACAAAACAGAAAGACATTCACAGAATGGTAAGGAGGAAAAAAGGCAGGGAAGTCAGGGTTTTCTAAGTTGTAAAAAGGTGGGGTGATTTCATTGGTTAGGCTAATTAAGGATTGCAAATTACAACTCTGAATAAATCAAGGACAGAAGAAGTCTGTAAGTCTGTACACAGTTAAGGTACGTCTTCTAGTTCTATAGAGGAAGTCTTCACTTATATTCAATGAGGGCAGAATACTAGAGTCATGGATGTTTTAATACTTTGTTATGATGAAACATAGCATTCACATTTGTGCATAAAAACACATGCATGTACATTTGCATAACATTGACAGTGAAATAATTTTGTTGTAATTTGGAGGTATTATAACATGCTGGCTAATGACTAGGCACTGAAGGCAGACTTCCTAGACATGTAAACTCCAGTTCTGTCATCTAGCTGTTTGACATTGGGCAATAATGTAATCTCTTTCAGTACTTGTTTCCTCATCTATGAAATGGGAATAATAAAAGTACTTCCTTGGCCGGGTGCAGTGGCTTATGCCTGCAATCCCAGCACTTTGGGAGGACGAGGCAGGCAGATCACAAGGTCAAGAGATCAAGACCATCCTGGTCAACATGGTGAAACCCCAATCTACTAAAAATACAAAAATTAGCTGGGCATGGTGGTGCATGCCTATAATCCCAGTTACCTGAGAGGCTAAGGCAGGAGAATCACTTGGACCTGGGAGGCAGGGGTTGCAGTGAGCCCAGATGGTACCATTGCACTCCAGCCTGGTGACAGAGCGAAACTCCGTCTCAAAAAAAAAAAAGTACTTCTTTGATATCGTGATTCCAAGGATTATAATAATACATTAGCTTATATTTATTGCTAAATAAATGTGAGACATTATTAGAAGAAGCTTTATTGCATGACCACAGAAGGTGTGGATGGATAAATCTTGCCATTTTTCTATCTCTACCAAGATAAATTAACATTGTAGGTTGGAAAGTGATACAAACATTCATTCAACATTGAATCATTCAATCAGTTGCATTTGTAGAGTACTTACCAGGTACATGACCCAGCTGTACTCAGTCTAATAAGAAACACATATACACAGGTAATTAAGAGTTTTTATTGGGAAAATAAATAAAACATAATGAGAAACAGAAATGGTTAATTTCCAAAGGAAATTGGGACTGTCAAAGTGGATAATATTTTAGAAACCAGTGAGGAGTTCAGCTATAACTGAGAGACACTTAGAAAGTTCAAGGAATATAATACTAACAGTTATAATTTGGTCTCATTTAGTAAATATTTTTGAGAAGCTTATTCTTTCTGCATTTCTGCTACTATATCAAATATACTTTGAAAAATGTTGTATTCTACATGGAAAAAAATAGCAGGTCTTGTGGGAAAAATCTCTTTTGGAATAAGCCATTTAAAACCTGTGAAACTTTGAAACTAAAATTTTAATACACAAATTACAATTTTAAGTTGAAAATCACTGGCTAAGGGCAATCAGGCAAGAGAAAGAAATAAGTGGTATTCAATAGGAAGAGAAGAAGTCAAATTATCTCTGTTTACAGATGACATGATTGTATATTCAGAAACTCCTTTGTCTCAGGATACAAAATCTATGTGCAAAAATCAGAAATATTTCTATACACCAATAATAGACAAACAGCCAAATCATGAGTGAACTCCCATTCACAACTGCTACAAAGAGAACAAAATACCTAGGAATACAACTTACAAGTCGTGTGAAGGACCTCTTTAAGGAGAACTACAAACCACTGCTCAATGAAATAAGAGAGGTCACAAATCAATGAAAAATCAATCCATGCTCATGGACAGGAAGAATCAGTATCATGAAAATGGCCATACTGTACAAAGTAATTTATAGATTGTATGCTATCCCCATCAAGCTACCATTGACTTTCTTCACAGAATTAGAAAAATCTACTTTAAATTTCATATGGAACATAATAGGAGCCCATATAGCCAAGACAATCCCATGCAAAAAGAACAAAGCTGGAGGCATCATGCTACCTGACTTCAAACTATACTACAAGGCTACAGTAAACAAAATAGCATGGTACTGGTACCAAAACAGATATATAGACCAATGGAACAGAACAGAGGCTTCAGACCACATATCTAAAACCACCACACATCCAAAACCACCAAACATCTAAAACCATCTGATCTTTGACAAACTTGACAAAAGCAATAGGGAAAGGATTTCCTATTTAATAAGTGGTGTTGAGAAAACTGGCAGGCCATATGCAGAAAACTGGAACTGGACCCCTTCCTTATACCGTATACAAAAATTAACTGAAGATAGATTAAAATTTTAAATGTAAGACCTAAAACCATAAAATCCCTAGAAGAAAACCTAGGAAATACCATTAAGGACATAAACATGGGCAAAAACTTCATGACTTAAACACCAAAAACCAATGAAAACAAAAGCAAAAATTGACAAATGGGATCTAATTAAACTAAGGAGCTTCTGCAAAGCAAAAGAAACTATCATCAGAGTGAACTGGAAACCTACAAAATAGGAGAAAACTTTTGCGATCTATCCATCTGACAAAGGGCTAATATCCAGAATCTACAAGAAACTTAAACAAATTTACAAGAAACAAACTAACAACCCCATAAAAAAGTGGGCAAAGGATATGAACAAACACTTTTCAAAAGAAGCCATTTATGCAGCCAACAAACATATGAAAAAAAGCTCATCATCACTGGTCATTAGAGAAATGCAAATCAAAACCACTATGAGATACCATCCCATGCCAGTTAGAATGGTGATCATTAAAACATTGGGAAACAACAGGTGCTGCAGAGGAGGTGGAGAAATAGAAACACAATTACACTGTTGGTGGGAGTGCAAATTAGTTCAACCACTGTGGAAGACAGTGTGGCAATTCCTCAAGGATCTAGAACTAGAAATACCATTTGATCCGGCATTCCCATTACTGGATATATACCCAAAGGATTATAAATCATTCTACTATGAAGACACATGCACACGTATGTTTTTTTGAAGCACTATTCACAATAGCAAAGACTTGGAACCAGCCCAAATGCCTGCCAATGATACATCATGGAATAATATGCAGCCATAAAAAAGTATGAGTTCATGTCCTTTACAGGAACATGGATGAAGCTGGAAACCATCATTCTCAGCAAACTAACACATGGATCAGAAAACCAAACACCATATATTCTCACTCATAAGTGGGATGTGAACAATGAGAACATATGAGCACATATCGGGGCCTGTCAGGGGGTGGGGAGCTAGGAGAGAAATAGCATTAGGAGAAATACCTAATGTAGACGATGGGTTGATGGGTGCAGCATACAACCGTGGAATATGTATGCCTATGTAACAAACCTGCATGTTCTGTGTATGTATCCCAGAACTTAAAGTGAGAGTGTGTGTGTGTCTCTGTGTGTGTGTATGTGTGTGTATAAACACTAGTATAAACACAGTATTAAATCTCTACCCTATTAGAACCTACTTTCTTTTGCAAGCCCTATATATTAGAGCTTGTGCTTTTTCTCAGAGATGTTGGTCCTTAAAGATGTTTGCTTCTAGTAGAGACCAGTTTTATCAAAATTAAAACTACAGTACACTAGTACACTTTTACATTCTTCATTTTTTAAAAAACACAGGAGAAAATGTTTTTGCAACATCTGCCTTGGCACTTGCGGCCTCTTCTAAAAATGTAACATAGTGAAAAGTTTGCAGTCCTTAAAGTCACTAAATCAACCACCATTTCTTTCACTAAAGGGAGGCATGTCA
Organism: Callimico goeldii; assembly: GCA_963573925.1. Lineage (NCBI taxonomy): Eukaryota > Metazoa > Chordata > Mammalia > Primates > Cebidae > Callimico > Callimico goeldii. The sequence continues at coordinate 10,928 of CAUYOR010016486.1, forward strand.
GCAAGATTTTTCACTTTCTTAAAATTGTTATATACTGCTAAACTTTCCTCTTTAATTTTAAGAAAGCTTACACTCTGATAATTTCAAAACATTACCACCATGGGAAAACCCACATACGAATCAATACAACTTCCTACTGTTTTGACATCATTTTCTTTATTTACCAATCACGTTAAAAACACACTTTACTTCAGAATAAATTGTATGACGAGGCCAGTCTCAAATATCAAAGAATTCAATTTAGTAGGAAAAGTAGTCACACAAACTCAAATTGTACTGCCTTGAACTACTACTTTATTGGAGATGAAGTGCTAGAAGAAATCAAGGTAGATAGTGATTAACTTTCTGTAGCTACTTTTTAAAGATTCCTCATGATAAAGAAAAAACACCCAAAGGATAAATAAACATGTTTCTAGGCAGAGAAGGGCATCCAGGGGGGCATTTCAAGAAGATGCAGTAACTAGAAATGCAAAGATGCAAAATCCACATAGAGACTCTATCTCTCACTTCCCAACAAGCTTTTGATGCTGCATTCTGAATCCTATGATTTTAATAATCATGGGCCAGGTCTTACTCAAATTCAGCTTCTCGGTTTCCCTGTGATATGTCTTGTGAGGTTGATTCTTTAGCAGAATGTTGATAAGCTAGGATCAAAAACACTGTCTCCACAGCTGAATTTGGCTACTTGTTCTAAGTATAATGAACATCAACAATTTACTACAAAAGTGGACACCAAGAGTCCACCTAAGAAAGAAAATATCTTTGGGAAAATACCAGCACTGTGACAGAAAGTATGCAAACCTGTGGACATATAGGTCAACAGAAACAAAGAAAACAAAAAATTTTAAGCACAGGATTTTAGCTTGGCCTGTGAAGGAGCCAGCCAGATGCTGGACTTGCTAAACTACATGATAATGGGAAGGGAGGAATCAAATACATTTTAAATGGTTTTTTTTTGTTGTTGTTGTTTGTTTGTTTGTTTGTTTGTTTGAGACAGAGTCTGGCTCTGTCACCCAGGCTGGAGAGCAGTGGTGTCATCTCGGTTTGCTTCAATCTCTGTCTTCCAGGATCAAGAGGTTCTCCTGACTCAGCCTCCTGAGTACCTGGGATTACAGATGTGCACCACCATGCCTGGCTAATTTTTGTATTTTTAGTAGGCATAATGTTTCACCACATTGGTCAGACTGGTCTTGAATTCCTGACCTTGTGATCCACCCACCTCAGCCTCCCAAAGTGCTGGAATTTCAGGCGTGAGCCACCATGCCCAGCTGAAACAGAATTTTACTGGCATGTCCTGTTCATTGCTCTATGATCTCAAACATGACACTTCCCTATACCCCTTAAAAATCTAACACAAGCTCTTGATCTATAGTTCCTTTGGTGAAAGGATCAAGGAAAGTTCCACATTTGTGTCAACCCCAATTTTTTTTTTTTTTTGCCATTTTGGGCATACATTTCATTTGCTATGGAAATGGTCTGACAGCAGGGCTGACAGCACTGATTCATAACACATTCTTTTCATCATACAAAGAGTAAAACCCTAGAATAATGGGATCATCTGCTACCACAGCAGAGCTGTCTGACTGACTGTAGAACAGGACTGGTTGTGTGGGAGCGAGAGAAGAATGAGGACAGAGGAGGCATCCGGGGCAAGTGAACTTACGAGTATGTCTACAAATTCAGAATTTGGTGGAAAATCCAAAATTGACTTCAGGATGATAGAGAATCGATGGGAGATAGTTCTATGATTTCCAAAATGTATTACATTTGGAACCTGAGGTTAACACTTTTAGGATAAAGCAACCTCAGGTTCAGACTGGCCTTGGGAAGAAATGGCAATCACAGATGGTAATGAGTGTCAGTGCTTGAGAACAAACATTGCCAAAGTCAATCTACTACACATCTGGCTTGACTCAAAGAGGAAGGGAAACGAGTCTCATTAGAAAAGGATGAGTCTGCAGCAAAACGTCAAAGGGAAGCTGGAGCCCCTGCCCACCTCTCCATTCCGCTGCTAACCCCAAGGTAGAGAACAAAAATTCCCATTCCCACCTAAGAGAAGCACAAATAATACAGTATTTGAGATGAGATCTGGACTTCCAAAAAATGGCCCAATCTTAGGTAAATTTTAAGGAACTAGGAAGCCCAGAGACTCCAACTAGCATGATAATCTTTGACCTTTGTTTACCTTAACTTTTTATATTCTATGTGTTGCACACAAAAGACATTGGCTCTTGAGAGAGAGAGCGAGAGAGAGAGAGAGTGAGTGTGTGTGTGTGTGTGTGTGTGTGTGTATGACCATTTGCCAGAAGGGAATAAGAAGAGTAATTTCATCTTTAGCAGGCGCTCACTAAAGAAGGCCTTTGCTTTCAGGTAATGATGACAAAGAAAGAAATTATGCAGCTAATCAGCTTTGTAGCAATTTGTTCTTAAAGTGATACTGACAGCTCCACTTTATGGCATCTTCATCATTTTTTAGCACGTAGCCTACTGTCTAGTTCATAGTAGGCACTGAAATCCCTGATAATAGGAAGGAAAAACAGGAAGAAGTGAGGAAAGGAAGAGATGGAAAGAGATAAAAAGACAGGAAAAAATTTAAATATAGTTTTATAGGAAATTTTAAGAATTGTGAGGACCGAAGGTCTAGAGCTATTTGGGAGCATCATCTGGCTTTCCTGATAAGGTAAATTTGTCTATTCTACATACACCTAAATATTTGAGGAGATTGAATACTTGGTACTGGCAGTCAAGGAACTGGAACTCTGTTTGGGATTTATTGTTGTTGTTCTTCCTTTTAAAAGAGAATATTCATGTGGAAAAGAGATTAAGGAATAGAAACAGAATTATAACTCCTTAAGATTAAGGAATGGGAAAACATGAAACCAGGGATATAATTTTCTCAACAACTGAGATCTAGCTTAAAGAATGAGATGAAAGTCGATAGCAGATGCCATACTCTTGGGTCAACTCCTTAATTCACAATGACTCACCTTTTTCTGTAACAGCTGAAGAAGGAGGAGACCTCAAAGGGTTTTTTTCTGGGCTATATGATCTAGAACATCTCCCTTCTGGGAAAAGGTAAACCAATAAGATAGTATCTCCCAAGGCACTGAAAGCTAGAATGGAAAAACTGGGAGAATTTTGTTTTTTGAAGTTGAGTCCCGCTAATGGGTATGTATGTTTTAAGCAAGGAGGCTTCCTGAGCTCTCCTGGCACATGTTCTTTCAAAAGCCAGTTTATCCAACTTCTTCAGTTATCTGAGGTGAACCGGTAGACTTTCAAATGTTTAAGTCATCACTTCATTTATATTTGTTTATACCCGAGTCAAGGTTAAATGTGATTGCTTATAAGCAAAAGAATCAGTTAACTAATTCAATAGAATTATATAACTCATTAAAACTATCATCTTGGAATTGTTTGTGTTCATCCCTCTACATTCTTAACAGGCTAGCAGTTTATCCAGATTCTTGCAGTTTAGAAGTTGAAAAGTCACCCAAGGGCACAGGGTAGGCGGAAATGTAGCAAATTCTGTGAGTTATATTTATTTTACTTCATTTTAAAAATCTTTTTATTTATAAAGAAAAATTAAGACTATTTAATAGGCAAAAGAGATTACTGGACATCATGTCAATACAATGCCAGAGGCTCCAATATTATTTGATCTTCCAGGGATATGTACCTTTGTCTATGACTAGGTTATTTGACAATGCTCTAGAGCTAAGGTTAACTTGCAGAAAACTGATAGTAACACAAATTGTTGTTGTCTGTAGACAGGAAAATAAATTTTGCCTGGTAGAATTTTAATTGATTTCCCTCCTCTATTGTGAAAGCCAGTTTTCCTAACCATTTATAAATCTATTTCAATATTCCTTTATCCCATATAAATTTGTGCTTCTTTGATTTCTCCTTTGAACCAGTCGTAACAGCTTTCCTGCTTGTCTAATTAATGAATGGATTTAATAAAACTTTTGACACATGTTTATTTTTTATCTGTATGAGAGTCATTATTTTACCATTTAAAAAAGTTCCTTAAAATCTTGCAAAATAAAACACAGGTATAGAAATCACAAGATAAAAACTTGGTTTAGTGAATTTTCCTAAGGTAGGCACCCTTGTATCCATTCCCAGGTTTAAGAAAATAGAAATTTCCCCACCTGCCCCAGAAACTCCATCCATGTGCTCCATTTCAATCACCACTTCCCTTCCCCAAACATCCAGTAAGTAACCATTATCCCAACTGCACAGTAATTGTTTTCTCCTTTTGTATATAGTTTTACCATGTGATGTGTATCCATAGACGTGGTAGTTTAGTTATTCCATTTGTATTACTTTGACACTCCTTATAAATCCCTTTTAATTCACTGATCCCACACCATCCTTTCTATACTATTTATCTGTTGAAGAACTCAGGCCTTTTGATGTGAAAAAAATAAAAGTTTACATTCTGGTTACAGCTGATAGGATTGTGAGTTACATTTTAATTTTTCTCAAAAATTCTGTGCAAACACTTGTCATGAGTTCATTCAGGTCAGGCAGGCTGAAGGACTGTGGAGCACAAACAGAGCTGCATACCTGGTGTGTGGTATGTCCAGGAATCCAAGAAGTGACTTGTAGGGGCCAGGAACTGGAGACATAGAGGGAGCTATGTCTGGATGTGCGGCATGGCTGGAAGAGGGGAGGACAGAAAAGTTTTCTCTAGCATAGGTCTCCTGGGCTTCTGAATTATAGAAGGAGTGATAATAATAATGGAAATGTAAAAAGAACGTGGAGGTGATATGGGATGATGTGGAAAAACGAGGTGAAAAGTAAAATAAAATTATGAAACTTTTTTGGGGGGAAGGGCATAATATATAGAAAAGTGCACATATCATAAATGTAGTTTGACAAATTTTCACCAACTGAATGTAGTATGTAACCAGTATCTTAATTTAAAAAAATAAGGTAGAGTTTCCTTCTTGCCCTCTTCCAATTGTTACTTCCCCAAAATATTACTTCTAATATTATAGATTAGTTTTCTCTGTTTCTGTATTTTGAATAACTGGAATAATTGAATACGAAGTCTTTTGGGGACTATCCTCTTTCACTCAACACTTTGCTTATGACATTTATTCATGTGTCTGCCTAGAGTTGTAAATCACTGATTTGCATGGTCATATAACATTTGAATATATGGGAATTTGAACAGTTTTCAGTTTGGAGTTACTATGGGTAGTACTTTTATAAACATTCTAAAGCATGCCTTTTATGAATATTTGTATGTATTTCTGTTGGGTATATGACTATGAGTGGATTTTCTGAGTCATGTCATATGCTTGGTCTAGCTTCAATAGATATTGACAAAGAATTTTCCATGTGGTTGGGGAAAAAATTATATTCCCATCAGCAGTGATTGAAAATTCCTTTTGTTCCACATTCTCTTCAATACATGCTGTATGCTGTCTTTTTATTTTAGCTCTCTGGCAGTTATTGAAAGGGATCAGAATATGCCATCTCAAAGTATGCCACTTTAGCATAAGGTTTATTTTGAGCTGAAGGCAACTGAGAAACAGCAGACACAGGACAACTCTCTGCCCTCTTTCTTTATGCTTAAAATCAAGGCATAAATTTCCTTTTGTAAGGGTCCCTCCTCTGCACTCTTGTATAAGGAAGAGGAAAATATGCCTAAGAGAAAAAATGTTGGCACAAAAAACAGTCTGCATAAACACATCTTACAAAGTAACCTTCATTTCTATTAGCTTTCCCCTCTCATGTATTTGCTTTCCCACAATTTATGTCACCTAAAAGCTCAAACCCCCTTTTGTCTATGCACTTTTACACAATTTATTCCCTATCATTAAAATGACAAACAAGCTCTCAAGTCTTACTATTTCTTTGGGTTTTCATTTTTTTCTGTGAAGTTCCCATGTGCGTGTAAAATAAACCTTTTCTCCTGTCAAATCTTTCTTAATTTACAGGCCCAGCCACTGAACCCAAAGAGGTAAAGTTTTTTTTCTTTCCTATACTATGGGTGGGATGTCATCATGTTAAAGATTTTTATTTGTATTTTTCCGTTGACTTTAATGAATTTAAGCACCTTTTCATAGATATGTTATCCACCAGCGTAACATCTTTTGTGAAGTTTCTGTTCAATCATTTTGATCATTTTTCTATTGGGTTGTTGTCTATTCCCACTGATTTCTTATATACTCTGGATATGGGTCATTTTCCATATATATATATATGTGTATTTCAATTAACTTTTCCCACTCTTGGTTGTTTATGTAAATTTTAAATTAGCCTAAAACATCTTAATGCCTGAAAAAAATATATTGTTCTTATTACTAGAAGCAGTGAAAAGTTAATCTCTCATCAAGAAACAGAAGAGGGAAATAGAAGAGAATCTGTCAGATGACAGCAATGTGAGAATAATAAGCCTATTTATTGTTAGTTTCCTCATCAGTTTCAATTAACTAGTCACACATGCATGGTCTCATTAAACTCCACAAGAGTAAACACCCTCATTTCACACCCTCATTTCACACCTTCATTTCACAGACTCCAGAACCAAAAGTCAGGAGACTCTCCACCCACAAATGTACTCCAAATATAGGTAACTTCCAAAACTAGCCAGCCTTGTAAATTGCTTGCCAAATTTTTAACCCAGGCCGTGTGTCACCCAAAGTGCAATGCCACTACCAAATTTTTAACCGCTCTACCTGGTTTATGAGTAGCTGTAAAAAAAAAAAAATGCTTTAGCCTACTCCACTAGAAAGTTGTGAATGCTCACACTTATTTATGACGTTGACATGCCAGTGCTGAAAAGCATTATTACCCCCCGGTATTTCCAAAGAGACAGCTGTCCAGTGATCTTCATGTGACCTTCTCAGCAACTAGCTCACTACCAGAGTTTTGATAAACGCTTGCTGGATGAACAGAAAAATACGGGAACGAATGAATGAATGCCTGCATGCAAAGAGAAAACCTGATGTTGACTTTCTGCTAAAGATACCACAAGCAGTGAAACAGGCCTCTCAGTGTCCTCAGGTGTTATGAAAAGAATTCAGATATCCAAGAAGACTACACCAGGTGAATTATTTTAAGCCGTCACTTCTGAGAATAACCTCTGTGCTGACAAAAATAGGCGTGTGAAACAGCTGCAGCAATAAAATGCACCATGGGTACTGGCATGTGTGATGCCAACACAACAGAGCAGGAAATTTTAAGAGCTTTGAGGAGGTACAGCAGAAGCCTAGCTTCGGCAAAGGAAGGAAAGGAAAACACTAGCAAAATGACTCTTGCTCATCTCAATAAATGTCACACATGTATTTTTTGATGGATAAATATTAGAGCTTTTCTTCAGAACAATTGCATAATTGTGAGTACTAGTACCCAGTGCATCGAAAGCTAAGGAAACTGTGCATAGCACTCTTGTGTTGAGAAGTGCTGGCTGCCATCATAGGCCAAGCAAGCTGCAAGTGAAATAGCAATTCAATAACTCAGGAGACCACAAAACAAATGGGAACATCCCTGGGGTGGAGGGTCCAGGCACTTTGGTTCTGCATCAATTTTGACAATTTACTTGCTCTATAACCTAGAAAAAGTCACAAATTTACTCTGTATCCTAATTTTGCCAGTCACAAATGAGGATAATAACTTCTCAACTTATCTCATAAGTCAAGTAAAAATATCCAGTGTGATTAACAGTCTATGCATCACAGGTCTGTAATTCCCCAACAGTATTTTAAAATTCAAAAAGCTGTGATGACTTACAATTTTTTCATAAGTGATTTTGGCAGCAAAACTTCATCTGACATGAACCAATTTGGAGGTAAAACCTGACCCGAACTGATTTGAAGCTTTTTATTTATTTAGTCCCATTTGCCGAATATTCATAATTTTCACTGCAGAAATGTTAATGTGTATGGTTAAGGATACTGCTCAAGACCCCTTTAGGAGTATTACATGATATGTAAAATACATGCTACTTTAAATTTCTAAAAATCCAAAAACTTCTGAATTAAAGCATATTTGGTCAAAGGGAATATGGTTTGCATTAAAACAAAAACCACAATATATGAAATATAACCAAATGTTAGATTTCTTACTATCACCAAACTGCTTAATCTTCAACTCAAATTTTTCACACATGAACATAAGCCTACAACTGTATCCTCAGACAGGACACTAGCAGGATCATTTTATCAATTAAGAACAACAAACAGAGTATTCAGGACTTAGGATCTTTCTAAGGACCTCCAAAGGAAAGTATGATAACTGAAAAACCAATCTATTGGCTCCAAATTATGAAAATAAAACTATAAAACCTAATCCCCAAAATGTAGACCAAAAAAATCTATAAGACATAAAATTAGCTACCTCCTTATTGAGTAAATTTAGTATTTATAAAATATCATTGCATTTGAAAACAGTTCATAGATTCAATTTTTCTCACTTTGCAAGAACGCTCATGTATATACAATAATTGTTAAGAAATGATAGCCCCCCATAAATTTGTATTTGTATTTGCTCTTATAGTCAAAGGATTTCTGAAAGCAAAGTAATCAAAATTGTTTCCAAATGTTTATAAAAAATGACATGTTTTATGTGATAGATGCAATTTAATATGTTTTATATAAGTTAAAGCTTATAATAGTCATAACGTTCAGCTTAGCCATGGAGAGAAGTGACAATTCTGTTAATATCATCTCTAAGAAGGATAAATACTGGGGTAGAGGGTTTCCTCTAGATACCCTGAGCATCAACTGCTTTTTTAAAGTTACTTTAACAGCTTCCAATAACTTGGATTTTTTCTCAGTTACAAAGATAAGCATACCTGATTTTTATCTAGGTATTCACTAGTCTGGAGACACTCTAGGGAAAGTGGCTGGACCTAATATAACCTTTGTACTAATGGTCAAGTTAATTTGAGGTTTATGTCAAAAGAAGTCATCTTCACCTGGATTAATAATTCGATTCCAACCCAACCGCAAATCATGTTAAATAAATGCTGGTCTAAATCTGATTGTCTACATAAAAGCTTTAGATTTTTCGGGCAACAGCAATTGTTCAAACTGTACCCCATAAGCACAGAAGTACAATCCCATTGCCCACACATACATATGAGTTGTGGAAATAACTTAGCTATCACCATGGCATGCTTTACACAGAAGACTAAATTGTCAGAGGTTTTGTTGTTATTTATGTATTTTATTATTTAATACTCACAATGCTCTGTGAATCATATACAATAGTTTTCCCCACTTTGCAGATAAGGAAATGTGCATTAAAAACATTCGACAGCACGCCCAAGACCAAGCCAGTAACAGAGCTGGGATATGAATCTATAGCGTTGCATGGCTCCGGAGCCCAAGTTTGTAACCATTATCGTGTTGAGAATTTCTAGGCTTTCCCATCCAAAATAACAAGCTCATTACTCTCATCATTTTTCCCCTTAGTATAAAAGATTTTGTGTACATACACCTTATACAAAATAAAGTATCTTTATCTTATAAAAATATCTTACTGTGGAACTATTCTTTAGACTAATCATACTATTATGGGACTGAATCTGGTATCGTATTTCCAAATTCCAAAATGATGCACACTCATTGATTTCATGGCCATAAAAAAGATAAATTGGGTCTACGAAGCTCCACTAAGAAGCCTGCAATAGTGATACAGGAGAGATCACATCAGAGTACAGCCACAAAGCCAATGAAGCCACTGTTGCTTCTCCAAGCAGCAATCAGTGGCCAGAGAAAAAGGGTACCGTGTCCATCTCCACTGACCCAAAAATTGCTAAGAACAACTGCTTGGCTATCCTTGCCTTTCCTTTTTAACTTTCCTTCTGCCTGATGTTAGCAGGGGAAGCTGCTGTACATAAGACATTCACCTTAATTCTCTAACAGGGCATTTATACAGATTAATGTATTCCT
>CAUYOR010016488.1:0-32866 GCA_963573925.1 Callimico goeldii
CAACCTCCGCCTCCTGGGTTCAGGCAATTCTCCTGCCTCAGCCTCCTGAGTAGCTGGGATTACAGGCACGCGCCACCATGCCCAGCTAATTTTTTTTTTTTTTTTTTTTTTGTATTTTTAGTAGAGACGGGGTTTCACCATTTTGACCAGGTTGGTCTCGATCTCTTGACCTCGTGATCCAGCCGCCTCAGCCTCCCAAAGTACTGGGATTACAGGCTTGAGCCACCGCTCCCGGCCTGGACAGGTTTCTTAAATAATAATATTGGAAATCTGGAACAGAGAACTAGAGTGGCAACATGTGAATGGGTAAATTGGTGGGCACAAATTGCGGAGAACTTCACATCACATGTTAATCACCTTCAGAGAGCACATGCCATGGGGGGAAAAAAAGCATTAAACAACCAAAACCAAATATAAATGACTAATTTCAAAAGGCTGTTGAAATTAGCCAGGGTCTTGTGTAATCCAACCCACAGCACTGGCACAATTAATTCATAAACATCATAGCCAAAGCAGAAGTAATGGAGAATACAATGCCAGGAATAATCTACCTACTGCTGCCACCCAGTTCCCAAACTGTGAACCCAAAGGCCAGCATGGAGTCTTTAATATTGCACCACCCCTCATTCATCTACTATTAACTAGTTTAGTACATTGAATTTATTTTACTTAGGAGAACCAGTTTTGTTGCTGTTTTCTATTTTTGTGGTTGACGATGTTTTGTTATTTTTTACCTTTTATTTACAGAGGTTGCAGTGAGCCAAGATGGTGCCACTGTGCTCCAGCCTGGACAACAGAGGAAGACTCTGTCTCAAAAAGAAAAAAAAATGACTTAAATAATATAATTGGACTGTTTGTAACATCAAGGATAAATGCCTGAGGGGATAGATTCCTCATTTGCCCTGGTGTAATTATTGCACATTGTATGACTGTGTCAAAATATTTCATGTACCCACAAGTATATGCACTTAATATTTACTTGCAAAAATTAAAAATCATAAAAGTACTGTTTTATGTTATATCAATAAATGAACATCGTGTTGTCACCTATATCCAGTGTTGTCATTTGGGAAGTGTGTGCATGTGCATGCATGTGTGCGTGAACATGTGTGTGTTTCTTGCAGCCTTTGATGCAAGATTTTCATATTAGATTTTTAAAGTTATGTTGTATTATTCAGGGAAATCACCTTGTAAAATACAGTAGAAAAAATCATACTATTCCATAAGATTGCAAAGTGTAAAAGTTGTGTGAGATATAGATACTGATTACAACCTTGTTTTCTTGTTCCAAAATGTGACTGACAGAGATGGGAGTTTAAATAGGTTTGTGATACTTGATTTTGTTTTTTCCAATCCTGCTAGTATTGCTGTAGTAAATTCACAGGACTAGACACTAGGAACATTATGCAGATTTATGTTTTCGATTTTGTTGTAATTTCAGGATAGCCCTGATGCTTATGTTAGAGCTAAAACAGCACATTTATTTTACTACACTACAATTGAGTAATTGTAACATTTCTTAAAAGTTAAGCTATTTATTCTCTAATATTGTTTCTGCTGGCTGAGTGGAAAATTGTTCATATTCTTGTACACAGAGTGCATGCAATAACTTATTTGATGATGGTCTTGCAAAGTTATTTACACTAATAACATATGATTATTACCTGTCTATTTCTTTCTAAATCAGGTATTCTAGATTCATTGAAGCCAGAACTCAGTTCATGCTTCGGTTTTTGTTATTTTCTTCTATTTGTCATTGTACCTTCCTCGCTTCTTATATCATTTTTAAATGAACATCTTTTATGAGCAACTTCACTTAATTCTTAGACTACAAATGTTTTCAAATATATGAGACAGGGGCACAGGATATCAGGATATTTGACTTTCGCGGAGGTACAGAAACGAGTCACAAGATAGATCCTCTAGTACTGCTTGATTCCTGCCCCATGGTACATCTTGGAAGGACAATGGAATACAGCAAAGAAAGAAGAAAGAGGACCTGGAGAAATCTAGGGACTGGATGAGTAGAAGTAGGCAAAGGGACAAAGTACACCAGCTATCACAAGAAGACCCCACAGAAGCCAGAAATAAGACATCAGTTTTAAGCATCTGCTAAGCTCAATGGGAGTAAAGTTCCTTTATAATGGTGCGATGGTTAATTTTATGTGTCAACTTTGATGGTGTTTTTGGATGAGATTAACATTTAAATTAATGCACATTGTAGAAGATTGCCCTTCATAAAGTGCATGGGCATTATTGAGTGAGTTAAAGACTTAAATAGAAAGAAAAGACTGGCCTTTCTGAGCAAAAGGAAATTTTCCAGAGACTACCATCAAAACAAATCTGCAACATCACCTCTTCTGGATTTACAGCCTGATAAACCACACTGCAGATTTTTGACTTCCTATCCTCCATAATCATGTAATCAATTCCTTATATGTATATACAGTTGACCCTTGAACAATTGCAGGTATTGGAGGTGCTGATGCTCATACAGTCAAAAATCTGTGTATAACTTTTGACTGCCCGTAAATGAACTACTGATAGCCTACTGATGACCCAAACCCTTATGAATAACACAAATAGTATATTAACACATATTTTGTATGTTATATGTATTGTATACTGCATTATAACAATCAGCTGGAGAAAAGAAAGTTATAAGAAAGAGAAAATATATTTACTATTCATTAAGTGAAAGTGAATCATGATAAATGTTTATATCCTCATTGTCATATTTGAGAAGACTGAAGAGTAGGAAGAGGTCTTGTTATCTCGAGGTTGTCAGAGGCAGAGGAAAATTCATGTATGAGTAGACTCACGCAGGTAAAACCCATGTTGTCAACTGTATATGTGCATGTGTGCATGTGTATATACACAGACATATATATTTATAGACGTACATACACACATATATCTACATACACACATGTACGTATACGTGTGTGTGTGTATATATATATATATATTACAGGTCGTCTTTCTCTGGAGAACACTGAGTAATATAAACAATATTATGTTAGTAAAGCCATGTTTTTTTCTTAATTTTTTAAATGTGTGTCAGTACTGAAGAAGTCACTGATAGTCATGAGCTACTTAGATAAGAAGTGAATGAGAGAAACTTAGTTGGCTACACTCTTTTGTCTAGAAGAAGGCGCCAAATTCAAAGCCAGTTGTAGTCATAGAAGTCAGAGAAGTTTTGATCTTAATAGAATATTAAAATGTTAACCAATGTAGGATTCGATGACTACTTAATGGAGACGTTTATGGGAAAATTTGAACATAAAAGATTTTATTATCTAAAGCAAACAGAGATATTATGGAATCTGGAATCATAGAGTTTATACGCAATAATAGAGGAGAATTTTTTCTCTAATGAATACATTTTCAAGAGTAGTACAATACAAAATTAAAGTTATAGTTTGATCATTTTCCACAACTTTACCTCTTTAACACATTTATTAGAAGTACTCAGAAGACAGTATCAAATTATTTCTAGGTCAGTAAGTGGGGAGAGGAATGATGATCTAAATATTATGTCATTGGTTCCTTAAGTGCATAGGGTATTATTAATAGATAAGGTTTGGGAAAAACATGAGTTCAAGTTTCTAGATGCTTATGTTTGAAATATATGTGAGATATCAAAACAGAGATGTCAATTAGCATAAGAGAAACACAAGTCTAGTTTTTCTAACTTATACTTTTCAAACTGAATTTTAAATACATGTTTCCTTTCATCTTCCTCATCATTGATTCAGAAACATTTTTCCTATTATTCTCTTTTCTGCCTTAGCAAAGTGATTCCATTTATTGATGAACCAAAGCTGAAAGACCCCAAGTAAACATCTCAGTGAAACGTTGTTGTTGTTGCTGTTATTACTGTTTTTTTTTCCTCCTGGTGCAATGTTCTTAAGAAAATTTTTGGTAAGAGATATAGAAAATAATCTGAATAAGATTAAAAGAATAGAAGAAACCTATTATAAAACGCTGAAATTAATAATGAATCAAGAGAGGAAGACCAATGCATTCTCCCTAGGACTATGATCCAGATGGAAAAATCACAAACAAAAAAAGCTATTTAGGTATTTATTCATTATTTTTAATTTCCCTATTTGCATCACCATGTTCTTTCTTCTGCCCTGTTTCTCTTGATGTATAAAATCAGAAAATAGCAATCAAATAGGGTTTGCCTTTTCTATTATAAATTTGTACAAAATGTGTGTGTGTGTGTGTGTGTGCACATTAGCAACTGACAATTCAATTATTTTCACTGTAACTAAACTATCTTTTTTCTAGAAAATTCTTAATTCATATTTTTGAATTTAATGTTATAAAGTGTTTACATGCTCATCTCTTTTAAAATATTTTAACATTTTTATTATGATATAACTGATATGTAAAAAAAAATCTGCAACATTAATCTTTACAAATTTCCAGTCTGCTGGATTTCAGCCTGCACACATTTAAGGCATTTAATACATTTGCCTTATGTATATTCCCATGAAATCATCGCCAAATTCAGATAATAAACATTTTGATTACTCCAAAAGTTTGATAATGTCTCTTTGTAATCCCCTCCCCTCAATCTCAGCTCACTCATTCCTCCTCTTCATCCTTCCCACTTCTTTGTTTTTTATCACAATGAATTAATTTTCACTTTTAAAATTTCATATAAATAGAATAATCATGTATGTGCCCTTACTGGTCTGGCTTTTTTTCACTTGGCATAATTATTCTGGATGCATTCAACTTGTATAAATATTAATAGTCAGTCCCTTTGTATTGTGGAATAGCGTCCCATTGCATAGATGTACCAGAGTTTGTCTGTCTTTTATCTGAGGATATTGCTTCCACTTTGGTGCTATTACAAATAAAGCTGCTACAATCATTCTTATGCAACTCTGTGCAGAAATGTGTGCCTTAACTTCTCTTAGATAAGTACAATTGACCCTTGAACAACACAAAAATTTGAGAGACACAGGTCTACTTATATATGGATTTCCTTCTGCCTCTGCTACCTCTGAGACAGCAAAAACAATCCCTTCCCTCCCTCCCTTCCCTCCCTCTTCTATTTCAGCCTACTCAGCCTACTCTGTCTACTCAAAGTGAAGACAAAGACGAAGACCTTTATGATGATCTACTTTTACCTGATAAATAGGAATTGCAGATTTTCTCTTCCTTATTATTTCCTTAATAACATGTTATTTTTCTCTAGCTCAATTTGTTGTAAGAGTACAGTATGCTATATATATATATATATATATATGGAAAAATCACAAACAAAAAAAGCTATTTAGGTATTTATTCATTATTTATTCATTATTCATTATATATATATATATAACACTACATATATGTGTGTATGTGTGTATATGTGTGTATATATATATATATATATATAACTTACAAAATATGTGTTAATTTACCACTTACCTTATTTGCAAGGCTTTCAATTAACAGTAGGCTTTCAGTAGTTAAATTTCTGGGGAATCAAAGATTATATATGAATTTTCGACTGCTCAGGGTGTTGGCGCCCTTAAGCCCAGCATTGTTCAACTGTACCTAGAGGTAAAATAGATGGATTACATATGTGTATGTAAAACTTTTTAAAATCTGCTGAAATACTTTATAAAGTGATTCTACCATCTTACATTCCTTCCAGTAGTGTGTCAGAGTTAGAGTTTTACATCCTTACCAACACTTGGTATGGTCGGTTTTTATTTTCTTGATATTCTGATAGGTGTGCAGTGGTATGTCATTATGATTTCAAATTGTATTTGCAGTGGTATGTCATTATGATCTCAAATTGTATTTCCCTAATGACGACTAAGTGTCTTTTTATGTACTTATGAGCTATCCATGTATTTTCTTTGGTAAAGTGTTTGCTCCTATACTTTGTCCATATTTTATTGGGTTGTTTATCTCATGGAGTTTTTAAATGTTCTTTGTAGATCCTGGAAATAAGTCCTTTATCACATAACTATTTTTGGAAAATTTTCATTCAGTCTATGGCTTGCCTTTTCTTCTCTTAACTCTTTCAATTATGATAAGCTGCTAATATTAATGGAGTCCATTTTATCAATTTGTTCTTTAATGGACTATTTTTCTTTTTTTAATTTAATTTCTGGAATACATGAGCAGAACATGCAGTTTTGTTACATAGGTATACATGTGCATGGACTATTTTTGTAGTGTTATGTCTAAGAAATTATTGTCTAGTTCAAGGTTATTATTTTTCACCTGTACTTTCTAATAGAAATGTTATAGTTATTTTAGGTTTTACGTTTATGTCTATAATCAATTTTGAGTTAACTCTAATCCAAAGAGTTGAATAAAGTTACACCTATGTATCTTACTCCTTTTGAATATTTTAATTATGACAGTCCTATATAATTTTTTCATGTTTATTGTACTTTGTGTTCTTTAAACTTCAGTAATCTACAACTTTACAATTTACTTCAAATTTAAAAAAAATTACCATTATTTCTTCAAATATATTTCTGTCACTTCTACTTTCTAAATTTTCTTTTTACTTTGTGTTTTAATTTCATATTATTTTCATTAATATGTCCTCAAGTGCACCAGTATTTTCTTTTGGAATGTCTACGTATATAATTCCCCATTTACCAGGACAAATTGTTACAAAAGTGATCCTTTCTCTACCGAATTGCATTTACACCTATATAAAAAGAAGTTAGTTCTTCATGTGTATGCATGATATTATTTTGAGGTTCTCTATTGTGTTCCATTAATCTTTTATGGTGTTTGTTACAATACCACACTTTCCTAGTATTGTTGCCTTATAATGACATTTGAAATAAGGTAGTACTAACTCTACAACTTTGATTTTTTTTAAATGTTTTGTCTATGATAGATCCATCAAATTTCCATGTTAATTTTATAATCAGTTTATTGATTTCTACAAAAAAGTGCCTGTTTAGATTGTGATTAGAATTTTATTTAATTTGTAGATTAATTTTGGAAGTATATCTTACTACTACTAAGTCTTCCAACTTAAGAATACTATATAAATGTATACTGGTCATGTATATGTGTGTTTATATGCATATTATATATATAATTTTAGGTCTTTGATTTTTATCAACAATATTACATAGATTTTTGGTGTATAGATATATAGAACTTTCCAATCTTTTGTCAAAATTAACCTTATTTGATATATTTGTATGCTTTTTTGAATGGTATTTATACATTTAATTTGTAATACTCATTACTATTAGGTAGAAATGCAATTGATTTCATTTATGCATCTTGTATCTTGAAACTTTCCTGTACTCATTCATTAGCTATAGTAGCTTTTTTGAAGATCTAATTGGGTTTTCTGCATATATAATCATGAGGTCTGAAAATTGAGACAATTTATTCACTTTTTCCCATTTAGATATTTTTTTACTTCTTTTTTATACCTTATTGTTCAAGTTAGAACATCTAGTACAAATTGAATAGAAGTGATGAGAGCCGACATCCTTGTCTTGTTTCTGATTTTAAAAGCAAAGACTTCAGTACTTCAAAGATGTTACACTATCTTTTCACTTGTCTTTGTTTCTAAAAAGAAATCTGTTTTCCTTATCTTTGCTCTTTTGTATATAATGTCTTTTTTCTCTGGCTCACAATAAGCTTTTCTCTTCCTTCCTGCTTTTGAACATTTTGATTATGACAGTACTATATAATTTTTTCATGTTTATTGTGCTTCGTGTTCTTTAAACTTCTATTATGTATAACTTTAGAGTTTCAAATTTTAAAGATTACCATTATTTCTTCAAACATTTTTCTCTCTTCCACCTTTAAAATTTTCTTTTACTTTGTGTTTTCATTTCATATTGTTTTTATTAATACACTTTCAGGTGCATTAAGCTTATCTTTTGCAATGTCTAATCATCATTTCTTCTCACCCAATATTTCCTCACGTACATTGTGGGTTTCTTATCTAGAACTTTAGGTTGGCATATCTATATCTGTATAGTTTGCTATGTGTTTAGCTAGGTGGCTATTATCTATCTATATATGCCATATCTCTACTTAACTTTGTGAGCATATGTGATGCAGTTGGAATAACTGTTTTAATGTTTTTGTCTGTTAATTCAAACATTTTAAAAGCTCTGGTTGACTTTGATTAATTGACATTTTCCCCTCATAAGTCATGCTTTACTACTTCTTTTCAAGCCTGACAATTTTTGAAAACATGCCAGACACTATACATTTTGCCTTGTTGAGTGCTGAATATTTTTTTATTACAATAAATTTTCTAAGTTTTATTTGGGGATTCAGTTAGTACTTGGAAATAGCTTGAAACCTTTGTCTGCTTTTAAGAGATGTTAGCCAGAACCAAAGCAGCATTCAGTCTAGCATGAATTATTTCACACTAATTAGACGATATCATTTTCATACCCTATCTAGTCACATATGAATCATGAGTTTATCCAATTTAGCTGGTGAAAACAAGAACTAATCTTGGTCCTCTTGGAGTACCTGGCGTTTTTGCCTCTAATCCTTTCAGGTGATGATTCTTTCTCAGCCTTATGTAGTTGCTTCATATGCATTCCCTTGAACTAAGCTGAATACTTCCTAACACTCCTCTTCAGTTCTTAAGAGTTATCTCTCTGTATATGTTGCACAGCTCTCTCCTATCTGATAGTTCTGGAAACTCTAGATACACTGATCACTCTGAACTCTCAGCTGTGTCCCCTCACCTCAGGGAGTCCATTGAGATGTGCATCAGTTTCTCTACTTTGCTAGTGCCGGTAAACTCTCTTAAAAGAGAAAGCTGGGGCAATCATAGAGCACAATTTGATTGTTTCTCGTCTCTCAGGGATCACAGTCCTTTATTACCTGGTATCCAGTTTACTGAAATGTTTGTTCAAATAATTGGGCTTTCAGTTTCTGGTCTGGAAAGGCACTTAGAAGTCACCACTCTAACATATCAACAAGGAAAATGCTGAACACATTTTTAAAAAGTAGCACCTTTCCTTAGATCCATTAGAGAAGTAAGGTCATAGGACAAACCACTGTTAGATAGAAGTATGTGCTGATAAAGACAATCGTAACTTACTGAAGCAGAAGTCCTTGGCAGAAATTTCCATGGGAAACGGGTGGGAATGTTTAACTGTAATGAACAGATTTCTAGAGGATCAATGTTGACAAATCTGAGAGTTAAAACCTCTAAGGAATCCTGGTCACAGAAAGGTACCACACTTTCTTAAGTTTTTACCTCTGGGAACTCTACTAGGTCCTCACAAGGAATACGAAAAAGAAAATTTGTAACGTTTCAAACCGAAGAAAAGAAGGTGATCATTTTGAAATATTTCTGAGCATTTTGTTCTTCTCAACAAGCTCTGGCCTCAGGAGAAATTATTTTCCTAAGTCTAACCTGTTAGGGTTTTATCAGAGCCTAACCTACCTGAGTGAAGGAAAATAGCCAACCACAGCAGGCTCTAGCCTTCTATGTGTGGTGAGTATGATAACCAAACTCGAGCCACTTCTAGCCTTTCTGTCCCATCTAAGGGGAGGAGGAGAACTATTAACATTCATATTCCAGGACATCGGCTCACTAAAAATTCAGACCCAATTATAGGGATATAGAACACTTTCCTTCTTTCCATACCTTATACCACATTATTAAAGGTTTATTTATAAATTTCTTTCATGTAGTATATTATGTTCAGATTCCAAGGCAAAATTAGAAAACATAATAAAAGGCAAAAAAAAAAAAAAAAAACAGTTTGAAGGAACTCAACAAATGTCAGAGTCAGAATAAGAAATAGCAATAATGTTGGAATTATTAGGCCAGAAATGTAAAACAACTGTAATTAAAATGCTAAATGCTCAAATGGAAAAAGTAGATAACTTGCAAGAACAGGTGGAAAATGTGTGCAGAGAGATGAAATAAAAAAGAGGCCAAGATAAAAAATATCATAATAGAAATGAACAAGGCCTTTGATAAGCTAATTAGAAGACAGGGTATGACTGATGAAAAAAATCTCTGAGCTTGAGAATATGACAATAGAAAGTTTCAAAATTGAAAGGCAAAGAGAAAAAAGGAACTGAAAAATGCAGAACAATATATCCAAGAATAGTGGACCAACGACAAAAAGTGTATTTGGGAAACCTTAACACATAATACCAGAGGAGGAAGACAGAAAGAGATAAATGGAAGCAATATTTGAAGTAAATGTGAATTTCCCAAAATTAATGCCAACTGTCACACATTCAGAAATCTCAGAGAACACCCAGTGAAATAAATGCAAAACAAACGACCTACAACTAGGCATATCATATCCATTTAAAAAAAAAAAATTGAAAGAAGCCAGAGGGGGGAAAAAACACCTTATCTGAAGAGGGACAAAAATAAAAATTTACATGTTACTTATCCTCCTAAACCATGTAAGCAAAATGAGATTGGAGAGAATTAAGTAAAATATTGAGGAAAAGAACAATCACAATAAAATTAAAACCCACAAGACTAAAATTTTGTCTGCAAAACTATCCATCAAGAGTAAAGAAGAAATGAAGACGTTCTCATAAAAACAACAACAGCAACAACAAATGAGGGAATCTGTTGCTGGTAAATGTGACTTGCTAGCAATGTTAAAAGGAAATTTTCAGAAAAAATAAAAATGACATAGGTCAGAAAAAAGATCTATATAAAAAAGAAGGGGATTAGAGAATGAACAACTGAAGATAAAATAGAATATTTAATTTTTTTTCTATTCATAGTTTATCTAACAGATCACAATTTAGTCAAATTATAGAAACAATGCATTCTATCATATATGTGTACATATATTTATGCACATATATATTTTTGTGTATAAATGAAATTAATGATACCAATAAATCAATTATGTAAAGGATTAGAGAAAGGAAATAAGAATATTTTGTTATGATAATGTAATTACACTGACCTTGGACTGATATGCAGCAGTCTCCATTTATCTCTGTTTTCAATTTCTGTGGTATTAGTTACCTGCTGTCAGCTACTGCCTAGAAATATTAAAAGGAGAATTCCAAGGGGATGGAGGCAGCAAACCACATTGCCATGTATGTACCTATGCAACAATCCTGCATGATCTGCACATGTACCCCAGAACCTAAAGTGTAATTATATATATATTATACTTATATATATAATTTATATATATAGTACATATATATATAACTTATATATATATACACACAGACACACACACACATATATATATAATTTCCACTACAAACAAAAAATAAAAATAAAAAAATGAAAGAAGAATTCCAAAAATAGACAATTCATTAGTTTTTAACTGCATTCCGTTCTGAGTAGTATGATCAAGTCTTGCAGCATTCTACTCTTTGCTGCTCTGGATGTCAATTATCCCTCCATCATGCATATCCATGGTGTACAGGGTACCTACCAGCTAGCCACTATTTTCCCTTAGACTCTGTCTCAGTTATTAAATTGACTGCTGCACGTAGTTCATATAGAGTTTGGTACTATCTTTGATTTCAGGAAATACCTATGGGTCTTTTCAAGATGTTTCACATATCCTCTGCAAATAGGGAGGACTATTGTATTACTTGAAAGTGGATTTGGATTAGTTGAAAAGCGAGTTCTGGTGCAAAAACTAAAAAAAAAAAAATTTAAATAAGTATAGATTATACGCCAAGAAAGGAGGAATAATAAAAGGATATAAAGTATCCAATTAAAACCACAAGAGGCAAAAAAAAAAAGGATAGAAGACAAAAATAGAAATGAAAAGAAGATCAACAAATAGAAAACAGTAACAACTACGTAAATCAAACTATATAAATAATCACTTTAAATATCAATGTTTAGATATTCCAATTAAAACAGAAATTGTCAGAATAAAGCAAAACATAAAACTCAAATCTATATTGTCTACGAAATAGTCACTTTAAATATAAAGATATGTAGATTAAAAGTAAATAAAGGGAGACAGAAATACTATGCTAATACTGTTCAAAAGAAACTGGAAGTAGCTATATTAATTTCATACCCAGCAAACTTCAGAGCAAGAGAAGTTATCAGGGATAAAGATGACCATCGTATAATAATAAGGGGGGTTAATATTTCAAGAAGACATAAAAAGTCTAAATGTGTGTGCCTAATAATAAAAGGTCAAATCTGTGAGGCAAACATGTATAAAACTTCAAGGAGAAATAGATAATTCCACTATTATGGTTGAGGAATTTAGTACCTCTCTATCAGAAGTGGACACAGCCACTAGGCAGTAAATCAGTAAAGACACAGTTGAACTCAACAGTGCTATTAATCAATGGGATATTATTGACATCTATTACACTACTTTAACAACAGCAGAATACACACTCTTCTTAACCTTACATGAACCATCACTAAAATACACCACTTTCTGGGCAGTAAAACACACCTTATTAAATGTTTAAAACAATAGAAATCACATGGTGTTTACTCTCAGACCACAGTGAAGTTAAACTAGAAATCAGTACTAGAAATGTAGGTGGAAAACCCCAAACTGTGTTCCCTGGGGTTCTTACAAATGAGTTAAAAGCTTATGTACACACAAAACTTATACATGGATGTTTATAATGGCTTTATGTGTGATTGCCCAAACTTGAAAGCAACCAATATAACCTTCAGTTGGTAAGTGAATAAATAAACTTTGCAACATACTGACTATAGAATATTATTCAATCCTTAATAAAGGGGGAAAAATAAAAATGGGGTTAGCAAACCATGAAAAGCCATGGAGGAAACTTAAATGCTTGCTATTACTTGAAAGAAGCAATATGAAAAGGCTATATACTGTATGATTCCAATATATAACATTCTGGAAAAGGCAAAACTATGAGACAGGAGAAATATCAGTAGTTGGCAAGGGGTTAGAAGAAAGGGAGAGATTAATAAGCAGAAAACAGAGGATTCTTAGGTCAGGGAAAATATTGTTTAGGATACTATAATGGTATTTGTATGAAATTACATAGTTGTCCATACCCATAGAATACACAACACCAAGGGTGAACCTTAAATGTGAACTATGGACTTTGCATGATAAAATGCAGTGTAGGTTTATCTATTATAACAAATGTACAACAGTGGTGTAGGATGTGGATAGTAGAGGAGGTAATGTGTGTGGGGAAATCAGGAGGTATATAGGAACTCTTTATTTTCTGTTCAGTTTTGCTGTAAACTTACATACCGTTCTAACACTAAAGTTTATTCATTAAACATAAAACCAATAATATTATTTTGTTGGTCTCTTTTGTATTTTTTCAGACCAAATGGCAAATCCAGTTTGCTCTATCTGATGGAAGATTTTCCAGCTACATTTGAAATTATGTAAAATCTAATCTGGTACCAGCAGCAAATAAGTTAGATACATCAAAACACTCCTACAACAATTAAGAAATATGTGGTTACATCCATTGAAGAGCTGAGAGCTATAACTATTGCTAAGTTTTCTGTGTGCAAAAGCAAAAAGGGATACCTGATACTTTATTTATATCAATTTTACTTTTAACTTTCATTTACACAGATATTTATTTCTAACTAGTGAAGTATGACTTGGTATTCTCAAATAATTAAATATCTCTTTTTATTCCTATAAATAAAACAGGTGTCTTTCTGCACATTTTACTATATTGTGGAAAATAATTCTTGGATCAGAAACATTATTGACATAGACCAATGTTTCTCATGGTCTACTCTTCTCTCTGACCCCATTAAATTTGTAAATATTTGTTATATTTGAGATTTTATGGTAAACTCATTATGTGTGAAATAGCATTCGTGAGTACGTGCATGCACTTGTTTATATTCTCACACACATTTATTTTCTATTTCTTTCTACTTGGTGACAAATATAGTCAATACTACCTGTATGAAAAAAAAAAAGTACCTTATTTGGATTGACAAGGAAACTGACCAGAAATTCTGTTCGTAAAATGATGAAGTTTATTCTAGTTTACAGAGTATTTAAAAGTGGGCTATGCTGAGAGGAACAATATTTGGAGAGGAATACTGACTGTATACACAGTGTGAGGTACTCAAAATTTGTCAATAGCTAAAACCAGGTCATTAGATTCATGCTCTCATTATAGCTTATACTCATTAATGATCTTTTTTTTCATTAATGCCTTTTAAAGGATTTGACACTGAGTTGAGATACTGATTCTTATTGTAAGATATTATAGATATGCTTACATGAAACTCCATATTGCTCATTATAAAGATGCAATTTAAAATCTTGTACATTAATTGCACAGTATCCTACTTATGAGAGCTCAGAAAAAAAAAAAATCTTCTTGGTCCTAATGTCCAGGAGAGCTCGTCACTGGTTTGTTTTTATTTCTGTGGATAACATTAATCTTTTTATTGATCACCAACACCACTATGCTCAGTCTGGTAAAATTCCTAGAGAAAAAATTGCAGCCCAACAGTAACGAAAAACAAAAGCAGATGACTTTGACTTAAAAATTTATTTTGATGAATTTGTCTTCTTTCTTAAACTTATTAAGGGGGCATTTCCTAGATCCCTATCTCAGGACAAAATAACTCAGTCTCCCAAACTTCTGGGTTCTTGCTATTTATTTATTTATTTATTTAGTGATGGGGTCTCACTCTGTCACCAGGCTGGAGTGCAGTGGTGCAATCTCATCTCACCACAACGTCCACCTCCCGAGTTCAAGTTATTCTCCTGCCTCAGTTCCCCAAGTAGCTTGGACTACAGGTGTGCACCACCATGCCAGTCTAGGTTTTTGTATTTTAGTAGAGACTGGGTTTCACCATGTTGTCCAGGATGGTCTAGATCTTCTGACCTCATGATCCACCCTCCTCAGCCTCCCAAAGTGCTGGGATTACAGACATGAGCCATGGCACCTGGCTTTTTTTTACTTTTTTTTTTTTTTTTTTTTTTTTGAGACAGAGTCTCGCTCTGTCACCCAGGCTGTAGTGCAATTGCACTATCTCGGCTCGCTGCAACGTCCTCCTGGGTTGAAGAGATTCTCCTGTCCCAGCCTCCCGAGTAGCTGAGATTACAGGAGTGTGCCACCATGCCTGGCTCATTTCTGTATATTTAATATAGATGGGGTTTCACCATGTTGGTCAGGCTGGTATTGAACTCCTGACCTCGTGGTCTGCCTGCCTCTGCCTCCCGTAGTGATGGTATTACCGGTGTGAGCCACTGCTCCTGACCTGATGACTGAAATATACAGAACTTTCCACTGGTCAAGGAGAGCCACTTTACCCCAAGTCTATGCCTCCTTCAAAGGCAACCCGTATGAAATGATTACTCAGTGCAAGAATATAGACTTGGAAAGTGTCTCTCCATTTTGGATAGTTCTGAAAAGTTTCCCCAGCTTTTGAGCACCTTATGGTTTAGATGAGGTGTTTCTTTTAACATTTCAAAAAGAGTACAACTTTTCCCTCTGCAGCCCTCTTTCCTTCACCTCACCACAGATGCTGATGCTAAAGTCATTCATCAATAAAATTTCTCCATACAAATATTTGTCTAAGAACCTGTTTTCTCATACGTAACATTTGCATAGGGTTTCAGAAGCAGTGTCTAAAATGAAATGTTGAAGACAGCTCCCTGGCTGGCAGGCTGTCACTGCAAACTCCAATCCTTGCTAGAAGATGGAAGGAGTACTGTCAGTCTCTGTCAGGTGGGAGCAGCATACCTATCAAAACATTTACCAGGCCACATTGAGATGAGTTGCCAGTAGAAGGAAATGTAGTGGCAAGTGCAATGATCCAGGTGTTTTAGAAGTAAAAGAAAAACAGTAATTTAAGAATGAATAAATTTGGTAAAGATTTCTAGAAGTAGTCAGTTATTTAGAGAGAACAATGAAAGACTGTTGGTGAAAATTCAACAAATAAAGGTTAAGTGTAAAATCCAGAGGATTCCTTCCGTTTCATACAAAGACACTCTTCTGCAGCCAGAGTCTCATGAAAGTTGAGAATCAGGTATAAAACTTAATTACAGGATTACTAGAGCTCCAGAGAAGGCTGAATTCTCAATCTCAGCAGGTTTGCTATGCCGAAGTCAGATCCCTGATAAGGAAGAACAGAGATCCTAAGGCACAGAAGGGGATACACAAATCCATGCAATCAATGCACCCGAGGGTCTTAAAATCCCTAGATTTCACAGAACTCTCTGGGTCTATAGACATCATCCAGCTGTAATGCTTGAAGCCCCTTCTTCCTGGCTTTGCTTTTTTATTATAAAGCATCTTGTGCCACGCACAATGACATGTATTCCCTCAGGATCTACCACTGTTACCTATCCAGCCACCAGACAAATAACTAAGCTTAAGTCTCAACATAACTGAGGCAGAAATGCACTATTTCTTCAGGATCCCCACAACCCCCAACTTATGTACAGTCTGAGACTGGAAAAAGCATAGATTGGGTACCAGATCCTGAGGGTTCCAGTTAAAACAAAATATCATTATCAAGGTGGGAAGACTTTTTCATGAGACAGGATTTAACCTGCTGCCAAGGGCACTGGAAGCCGGTACTAACATGCTCCCAGGATGAGTCTTGTTAGCTTACAAAAAAGGACTGCCCAGAACTGCTGTGACAGAAAATAAAAGAAAAAAAAGAGAAAAGTAGATATGCTAGAGAGTACATGCTACATGACGAAAGAATCCCACCAGATTCCTGAATAAAGGCATTAGAAGATACTTTATCAATGTGGTCAGCAGAAGACTGAAGAGTCAGCATCATCGAAAAACTTGAGAGGTAGACTCTTTAGAGGCCAAGGATGAAAATAGAAGTTGCTGTTAGAAAATTGCCATGACCTATTCCAACAGAACAAGAGAAACTGCTAAAACAATACAGAGGCTAGATGACTTTACTTGACTAATTGTCAGAAGCCAGATTTCAAAAGTACGATACTGTGTAGCATGGCCCTGGAGGCAGCCAGAAGTAACATTCCACAGAGCGTTATTCATGTTTAACAGAGCATGCCTTTTCTAGGGGCAAGATAGATGGACATACAAAAAGAGTACAGCAGAGTCTATACAATAGAAAGAAATTAAGTTTGGAAGACAACAGGCTGAGGGCCATCATTCCAATGGCCCTCATTCCTTATGACTTGGAATGTTTATGATATTCCAAGTTATAAACCCTTTTCCAGTTTTCAAAGGGGAGGTCAGACTTCCAGAAAGAAAAATAAAAGGCAATCTTTCCTTCTCTTTCACCTCATCTGCTTTCTCTTCCTTCTCGTCTTCCCTTCCCTCCTTTTCCTCCTCTTTTCCTTGCTGTCATTATTACTCATGTAAGTCTGTGCCCATTCTTGCTTCTATATAGCTTCATCTCAGCAACTCTCTCCTGAAGTTTCTATACCTTGTCCTCAAACATTTATATTGTTTTCCCATCTGACAGCTCTGCTTTCTCTGTCCTTAGTATTTTATCCCCTACTCCCACCTGCTGATCATAATGTACTTAGCCCCAGTCTGCTTTCCATCAACTTTTCTTTTGAAACCTCACAATCAAAATGATAAGATTAAGGTCTTTTCCATTTTCTCTCAAAGTCTCAGTCTCCAGGCTCGTCTCTATTCCTCAGTTTCCTCCTGCCTATTCCCTATGACCGTTACTTTGATCCTAGTATTTTGTTTATTACATCTGGCCTTTGCATCCTAGTCATTTAGCCTTTATAGATTCTTGCCCCACTGCATAATTACCACACCACTATGCTTTTTCCTGAAAATCTGTTTGCTCTTTTCTATCTATTTCTCATTCATTCATCAGACTCAGCTTTCAAGAAGAGGACTTTGACAGATATTAAAATGCTATCCTTGTGTTTTAGTGGTGAAATTCCAGGGCAGTAAACATGAATTTGAAAAGGAAAGCAAGGCAAAGGCAAGATGCAACGTAATGGTATAAGGATTCATCATTACACTGACCAGCTCTGAGCACAGACACATAGTAGGCATTTTTGCTTGGCACCTGGGATATAACTTGAAAGAGTTACATGAAACAATATCATCTTAGAGTAGTCCAAATATGATAGAAAAAATGTGATTCGATCTGGTAAGCTTTATTTCCTGTTTTTTATTGCTCAATAGCTCATGCCACCAGATGCTAAAATTTTTACTCCTTTAGTTTATAGCCTCTAACCACTTAGCAGCCCAAATTTCATGCCTGATGCTTTTCCAATGAGAGTAGGTGCTGTGTGAGTGTAGAGTGCAGAGAGAGAGAGAGGAAAGAGGGAGAGAAGGACAGGGATAGAAAAAAAAGACAGGAGGTGGATGAGAAAATCTGAAATGATGCTCGAGACCTAGGTCCAATACATGTCAAAATTTTCCATGCTTCTCTCTAGATTCTTCTTTACCTATGACTGATTTGTGCAACAATAGAAGAAATGCATAATAGATAAAAGTTGTGAAAATAAAGTCCTGGAATTCTCTATAATTTAGAAGTGTCATTGAGTCTACTTTTATAAGTAAGCATAGCTGAACAAAATTAGTCTTAGCACACATGCACACACACAGACTCATACACTTATACATAAAATTAAAAGTACAAAGAAGAAAAAATAAAGTGGTTATTTTAATACATGCTTGTGTCCATAAACTCTCACAGAAAATAAACATATGACTCTTGGCAAAATGTTCACATAAACATAATATGGCTTAAATGATAACAAACTAGTATTACAATCACCACCAAAGATACTTTCCTCTGACACCTAACTACTTAGGACAGCAAAATACTCTGTGTATGATAATGAGATGATTTTACAACATTATGGACGTAAAAGTTTAAATTTTGACTTGGATGTAGGCCGTATTGTGTGATTATCTAGGAGGGTACGACAGTCTGCTAGAAAAATGACTGCTCGGAAACCTTAAGTTAGAAAAGTGAGTAAAAATAAGAATAGTTTGCAGTAGAAATACATATTAAGTCCAAGGATAGGTTCTTGAGAACTTCTGGGAGTCTACAGAAGCTGTTTTGTGTTATATTTCTTTCCCACTGACCTGCAGAAATAAACCAATAGTATCAGAGTTTGAAGTCTGGCATTAAACTGGGATTCTAGTAAACATGGCCAGTTACTACTATAAGAAAATATTTATTTCTATTCTTTAATCCTCCCAGTAAGGTGAGGCCATCAGTTTAGGAGACAGAAATAGGAGTAGTCCACACATATTTAGCATTTTCTCTTCAGAATCATTCAAAGATGGACATAGCATGTCAATGTATCTTCTGAATATGTCATAAGTGATTCATATTTAGTCAACATTTTCATTCATATACATGTATTTTTCTATGAACTAATACAATGTAAACCAATGCAAGTCATCTAGAAATATAAAGAAACTAAAAATACTCTGAAACATATGCTCCTCCTCCTGTCTTCCCTATTTGATATTAACTGTGCCACCTTGAATGTAGTTTTAAGCTAAGATGCTTGGTTGCCAACCAACATTTTAAAGAAAGAGCAACATCTTCTCTTGTTCATCACATTGTTCCCAAGCCTATATTGACCAAAACAATGTGTTTGAATAAATAAATAAAGAGTATCATAGTTGGCGGATAAATGTTATATTATGGTCCTGATTATATGACTGTAATGGACAACAGTATTCAAAACCTGAGTTTAATCAAACAAGTAAAAGAAGCAAGCTACAATTACTTATGTAATTCACATATGTGAAACTGTGAAAAATCCTTGTGTGGATAAAATAATACAGGTACATGTGCGTGGGTGATTTAATACACATTTCCACTTAAGACCTTGTTGTAACAAGTGAAGGTAGCAATTAGGTTAGTAATGCATTATGTGATAGTGGTGCTTACATAAAAAACATTAAAAAATCTATCTTATTGATGTTGCTGTACTGTACAAGTCAGAGGAGACTTCTATCATTTTAAATAAAAAATACTAGCATTACCAGTGTGACAAGAGATTCAGCACCATTTATGACTCTTCAGATTTAGACACAAGATTACTGCTTACTTTTAGTTTCTATGGCTTCTACGAGCATTAAGCTTGATTGAACCTCATATTAGAGAACTGACAAGTGAATCAACAGGCAAAAATATGTTGAATCAAGATTACGGTATGTAAGTCAACATTTTGCCTTCACATTTAGTCTAGCATTTAGAAATAACACTTGCTTTAATTTAGAAACACTTGCTTTAATTTGGTTTACAGTACCAAAACATACAAGACAACCTTGGAAATAACTGTGGAATACATCAAGTCACACACCAAACATTTATTACTTACAGACTATAATAATATTCTATACTTACAACGGATGCCTGACAGATATCACAGGCCGGGGTATTCTGGTTCTATTGCTACCAAAAGTACAATTTTCAAAATATTTAATTGCTTATGACTAGGCAAAGCATACGAACATATTTGCATAAAGATTTGAAATAATGGCCAAAACTCATGATGCCCAACAGAATACTTTTAGAAGCAATAAGAGGGTTCAACTCGGGAATCGTTGACAAGTCAGTATAGATTATCATTACATTATCTATGTTCTGTAATGATAACAGGAAGGATAAGTTATGATACATAATAGATCTAAAAATAAAATATATCCTGAGATAAATTCAATAAGGAATGTGCAATTTTTTTCTGAAAAAAATATAAAGCATTATTGAGAAATATAAAAGACAAATAAATGGAGAAATATTCCTAGTTCATGAATAGGAAAATGCCATGTTATTAAAATGGCAATTCTCTAAATTAAATCATTTTTATTTCTAAGATAATACATTGAAATCTTTATTGCTGTTGCATAATGTGTTTGTGTATATATAAATTCATAAAGACTTGAAAACAGCAAAAATCTGAACAAAAAAGAACAATGAAAGCTAAATGTTGCATTGCCAAATGTAAAAGGATATAGTGAAGATAAATACTTATAAACAATAAAGCACTGTCCAAAATATAAAAAGATATATTAATAGAGCAGAATAAAAATTCTTTTTAAAAATAGCCAGGTATATAGGTTTAATATATTATAAAAGTGGCACTGTAAATTGATAAGGACAGGACAGATTACTCAACAAGATAATATTTTTGAAAATTTGAAAAAACAAATATCTTGTCTCTTTTATGGACCATAATATATTTCAGATGGCTTAAAAGATTAAGTAAACAAAGGATAAAACACAGATAAACATTTCTTCTTACTGTAAGCAAATATTTACTTGATATTTAGGTTTGGTTATAAACTTTCTGGAAAAATGAAATTATTTTAACGTATTATTTGTTAGCGTAAATAGAGTATGTATAAATCTACTTATATAATAAAATTCAAATTAAATGAAAAACTACAAAAATAATGGTTACATAAATGACTTACAGAAAAATATCTTGTAAAAGTGTAACTAACAAATATTTC
Source organism: Callimico goeldii (assembly GCA_963573925.1). Classification (NCBI taxonomy): domain Eukaryota; kingdom Metazoa; phylum Chordata; class Mammalia; order Primates; family Cebidae; genus Callimico; species Callimico goeldii. The sequence goes on from CAUYOR010016488.1 coordinate 21,364, forward strand.
TAGTTCTGAAAAAATGTATTTTAATTTTAAAAGAATAGAGAGCTATACACCAAAAAATTAAACAGTACGTTTTTTTGTCTTTCATACAACATCTCCCGATTCTCTGTAGCCAGGAAAGTTTCTCCACTTTTAAATATTTGTATGATTTGATTACACTGTGGATAAATAAATATATCTATATCTATATCTGTATCTCTATATCTATATCTCTATATCTATATATATAGATCTATATATATAGATATAGATATAGATATACAGATATATATATAGAGAGATATGATAGATAGATAGATAGATAGATAGATAGATAGATAGATAGATAGATAATTTTGTTGATCCTGTAAGAAATGACTACAGATTTCATGGCATAAAACAGCACAGATGAGTTATCTCACCATTCTGGAGGTGCAGAGTCTGAAATCAAGGTGTCGGCAGGGTTACCTTGCTGTTCAGGGCTCTATGGGAAAATCTGTTTCTTCCCCTTTTTCAGCTTCTAAAGGCTATCTGCCTTCCTGGGTCATGAGAACATGAAGGAAATCTTCAAAGCTACCATCTTATGATCTTCAAATCTCTCTCTAACCTTGACTTCTCTTTCGCATGTTTCTTCCAGTTTAAATGACGCTTGTTATTCTATTGAGCCCATGCTGATAATTCAGCACAATCAATCTCACGGTCCTTAATTTTAATCACATCTTTAAAGTCCTTTTTGGCATCTAAGATAATATATGCAGAGGCCCCTAGGATTAGGTCATGAACATCTTTTGTGGTGGGGCATTATCCTGCCTTTCACAATTTGTTGAATTTGTTAGTGTGTTTAAGGATGATTTTAAATTTATTTTTGAAGTTTTGTACCTTCCATTTTATCAAAAGAAAACACGACAATATAACATAACTAAAAACGAAAAAAAAAAACACAGAAATAAATTTAAATGAAAACAAGTGCTTAGATTGAATGTTCAGAATTTTACATTCTTAATGTTACCTGTTATGGTAACTCATTGTATTTCTGTGGACAAGTCAATTCATGGTTCTTCTATTTAATTTCTTAATGTGAAATTAGGAAATTTGTACTTTAAAGATTTACAACTTTCAGCTGAGGACTAAAAACTTGGACTAGGATTAAATGCCTTTATGCAATTGTTCCGAATGGAATGACAGTGTAGGCAAAAAAACAAGCTAATGTTCTCCAACAGAACACTAAAGGCACATTTAAAATTGTTGCTAAGTCTGTTGGGTGTTATTTGGAATGCTTTCTCCATGTTTTTCATGTTCTCTTGTATTGTGGATAATTAAAATCCACACATAATACAAAAGTCATTTACTCAGACGACACTTATAGAGCAACTATTTATGTTAGACACAGTGTTAGGGGATTGCTTCTATGTTATAAGCAGCATGAATACAGCAAATGTACACAACTGAAAGATGAGCATTAGGAAAAAATAGACATATTTCTGTCCCACAGAAAGCTTAAACTTTAGTTGAGCAGAAGCAATATTCGCCTCCTTGAAGACAAAGATTTTCTTATTGGATTCTTTAAGCCAGTTTCCTACTAGCACCCTGCCTCATTTCCTTTCAAGACCTCTTTTGGAATGATTGATAGTCAACAGGAAGTTCTTTGCTGCTTTCTTGCCTAGCTTTGGTCTTATATGACCAATGTTTTACTTAGCATATCCACTTGGATGTGTAAAAGTAAGTCATAACTCAATATTTCCAGAATTCATTCATTCAGTCATGATGTTTCTCTTCAATATTAATCTTTCCATATTTATAATTTCAGTGAATTACACCATTATCAATCCTCCTATAGCCAGGACCCTATGAGTCATTCTTGATATTTAATCTCTCCTACTCATTCTACTAGTCAGGGTACCAGTTGGAAACACATGACCCTTGTATTTAAAATAATTCTAAAATATTTTAATTAGGGGAGTCTTTATGGTGGGTAGACAGGGTATAGTACTACCATAAGAAACAAGACAGTATTCTGAGTTCTTTATGACCTCTACAACAAAAACATCTCTGGAATCTATATGGACAGTCTTGCAGACCTGCCACCTTAAGAGAAGCAGTAATTTTGGTTGAGAATGCAGTCTTCCATGGTGACCCTGAAGGGCAGTAACCAGAGGAATACATAGCCATACCCTGATTATCTTACATCGTCTCTTTTCCTATTGATGCTTTCTATTAACCAGACCCAGTCAGAAACGAAAGACAAGACAGTTATTGATGTGATCCACACAGTTCAACCTCTTGTGGATGAGGGGAAGGTAGAGAAGGCAGGAGAGAGAATCCCCTGGAGGAAGTAGAACAAGCGTAGTGCTGGGTGTCTTCTCTACCATCAAAGCTTGCAAATATCTGTATTCAATCTGCCAACCTCCTCCTAACTTCCTGAATACTACCACCATCCTAGTACGACTACTGTAATGCAATTTTTTATTTTTAAAGTTGTTTCCTAATAAGTCTCTCATTATTCGAATCACTCCAGCTAGACTAGAACGAACGTTTCACAATGCATGTTATCATGCCCCTCCCTATTTTAAAGCAATCGATATTTTCTTATTAACATTAGAATAAAGATCAAAATCTTTAACATGCCTCTTCCTTGGAACACTCTTATTACTTCATTATCTACCTAACTCCTCATTTTCCAGCAGATCTTTGTTTAATCCTCACTTCCTCTTTTAAGCTGTCCTGCTTTTTGTGACCAATTCCCTGGTTCTTGATATTCATAGCATGATTTACTTCTACATATAACATTTGTTATTCTTGTACAATAACAGGCATTTAAAAGATTGTCGGTTTCTCCAATAGACACTAAAGCTGTAGGTACGTTTCTATTTGGCTTAACTTGTATCTTCCGTGTCTAGTATAGATCCTGGCATATAGTATAGATATAACAAATTCCTCTTGAATGGCTGAATGTATTAACTAATACCTTGATTGTCCCCCTGCCACAATATATATCACGGATGTAGTACATATGTGTGAGATACCTGCATAAAAGTTTTGAGATTTTGACAAAATCCCCAAATATCTTATCCTCCCCTCACCTATTTTTCAAAGGTCCAAGGATAAAGCTGGATTTTTTGCTAACCCGAGTAAACAGGGTTGATTTAGATTCTACTGGGAAGAACGGAGCATGAGAGTAACAAGTAGGACATGACGGAAAAACAGAGCCCCAAAAGATGAAAAGCTATTCTCGAGGTGTGTATTAGGTTCCTATTGTTGCTGTAGCAAATTACCACAAATTTAGTGAGCTAAGTCAATACAAGTGTCTTATCTTAGAGTTCCGAAGTCCACTGTGGGTCTCACAGAGCTAAAATCAAGTTGTTGCCTGGGCTGTATTCCCTTCTGGTGTTTCCAGGAAAGAATCAATCCTCTGTCCTTTAGAGCTCCCGAAGACTGATTACAATCCGTGGCTCATGGCCTCCTTACAACTTCAAAACCAGCAATTAGCATCTTTCTCATCTCTGCTTCTGTGGTTATATCTCCTTTTCTGCTTTCAAGTCACCCGCATCACTTTCAGTCATATAAGAAACTACATATAAGAAATTTTTTCTTTATAATCCAGGATAATCTTAAAGCTTAATTACTTTTGTAAATTCCCTTTTGCCATGTAAATTAACATATTTGTAGGTCCCTAGGATTAGGATGTGGACATCTTTGGTGGGTCATTTTCCATAACCACCTAGAAGATCTTAGGTGGTTTCCGAAATAATTTGGAGATCAGTTATAATGTTTAAGAAATACACGAAGATTAAGTGGAGTAGAGTGGAGACCATGATATATTACCCAGATCCCCATTCGGGAATGAAGGACTTGTATTCACAGCTGCTGCTCACGGCACTGACAGGCAGTTCCCACCTATAAACACTCCTCAATAATTGATTTGCCCAGAAGTCTATCTATTTTCCTAATTAGCCCCAATCCAAAGACTAGTTCATGTGGCGATAGAGTCCAGACCCTCTTGTTCCAACTTGACACAGATCTAAACAGTCATCACATCTTCAGAACTCCCAAGGAATCGTGTGAGTCTTGCTAAGAATGCATCACTGCCCAATCTTCCTTCCCAGGAACTGAAACTACAGCATTAACGAAACAAAACAAAACAACAATGAAAAAACACACTGAAATTTCTGGGGATTTTTGTTTGTTTTGTTTTGCTTTGTTTTGAATTTTTACCTGTAGTGCTGGTGTTTATTCTAAAATATCTCTTACCATTTAGATGATGTTTTATTACTATCTCAGTTGTCTATAAACTTTATTGCTTGAACATATACCAATATTTTAGTTTGAATATTTGTAGAATGCGCAACATGCTCATGGAAGTATCTCATAAAACATAATTAAATATTATACATATGTATGTGCACACAAACATAATGCAGAAGGAGAGAAAAAGGGAGAGAGGGGAAAAAAAAGTTGAGTCACATTTATAGCCAAAAAGTATTTGTGTCTGTGGTGGGAAGTTTGGAGAATAAGAATGTGAGGGGAGAAATCACTTTAAAAAAAAAGAGAGGAAAACTGTTAGTCACAATAGGCTGTTGTTTACTATTCTAATGGCTTCTCATTGCCTTTAGAGTTAAAACATAATTATTGTTCCTTATGGCTGTGAATACTTGATAAGATGCAGTGTCAGCCTACCTTTGACATGATGTTTTGTAAAGTTCCAGCACATGCTCATGAATACCCATGACCTCCTTCTGTACTCTCAAACACACCAAGCATGTTTCCACCCCAAGGCCTTTGCATATGCACTTTTCTCTTCTGGGAACACTGTCCTCTCTCCTCCCCCAATCACACTCGTGGTTTGGGCTATCTCCTGTGTTTTATGAGGGTCTTAACTGTCACCTTCTCAGTGAAATCCTCCCTATGTAATCTCAGACATGAACACATCACACAGTTTTATTTTCTATCTATCATTTACCATTATCTAAAATTGTCCTACTACTTTCTTGGTTGCCTCCTCCAAACGCATTTAAGATATTTTGCTTGCCACCAAGAAACTGGAGCCTAACAACCTGTTAGGCACATAGTGGATGTTTAACTGACACTTGTTAAATTAAAGAAGACAAAACTATGTCTCTTTTTCAACCTTACTTTTGCATTCAGAAACGTGTAAACATGTTTCACAATCGATAAACTTTCCGGAGCTAGCTCCCACACAGATATCTTACCACCTTGTTCCTGAGAGGTGTTCCTTCTTCTCCACTTCTGGTACAATGGTGATGTTGAAGAGTCTTCAGCCATTATTTCATCCATGAGACCCATTTTTGGTAACTTTCTAGACAGGACCCAATTGCTCCTAGAGCTGGTAATTCTCAAAGCATTTTGTCATGCATTTCTTGCGTTATAAATTGAGATGAATACATCTGAAGTGATAATAAATTGTGGGGATAGGGAAGACTGAATTTAAAAAGGCAAATGGATCAGGAAGACGATGATATGACAGCTTCAACGCCAGGTATGATTTTTGACATGAATGTGGAAGAAAAGCACGTAAAAATTGCTGGCAAAGTGAAGAATATGACCACCAAAAGACATGAGCCTAACTTGCATGGTATTCATTAAGTAGAGAAAATAGACATAAAAATAAAAATCCATGTGAATACTAGTCAGATGATTGTGGGCCTGGGTGCAACTAGATAGGACTCTCATTTACTTAAATAATAGCTTTAATCATCTTTGTAACTTGTACATGTTCAATGGCTCATAAATGCCTATTAAATAGACTGGTAATTGTATAGAGTAAGGTAGAAGACAGAGATGTGATAGAGAGATTGGAATTAGAGACTTCAATAATCTGTTACCAAATTAACATGAAGACCTGGAAAGAAGGTGATATTATCTATTTTTTACTCTTTTCCTCATCTCTGACTTTTAATTGTTCCAATTAGTTGTTTCAATAATATGTTTCTATTTTTATGTTATATATTTATAGATATAATGAACAATTTGTTTAACTTTCTACTTAGCTACAAGTCAATAGTAAGTGAGAAAAGGAGAAGTAATTGTCTTAAATATCCAAATACGATATAATTAATTCTTCATTAATTTGGAAATCAGATTTTTCTTATGGTGTAGATGTTTTCAGCACTCTGATACGTATGGCTCAGAGTTCAAGATCAGTGTAAATATTAAAATGTCAATAAAGATAAATAGTCTACCCATTAAGACAGAACCTTAAACTGTATTCATCAATAATAAAAGTCTTCATTTCCTTTGTAATAGATTGGTCAAAGGAGAAGAGAAAGGCAAATGATTGAGAGGACTAAAAAAACTTATGAAGAAGGTACTAAATGATGTTAAAGATGGCATTTTTATTCTATCTGTTTAAACAACAACAACAACAATAAAACAAACACATATGAAGCGCCAATACTGATAAAAGTGTAGTGAAAATATGCTCTTATTTATCACTTTTGGTAGTAAAAAGCATTGACTAAAAATTGCAATACTAATGAAGAATACTACATATGATTTGCTTCTGCCATTCTTCTGAAAAACACCCTGAATTTATTATGGTAATTATGAAAAATGTAGAAAATGATGCATGAACAAAGATGATCATCATTGTGCTAGCTATAATAGTCAAAATAGAAAATATCCTAAATAGTTGATAATCACTGAATGATAAGTTGAATTATGGCCTTGTCATTTTATAGAGTATAAATTATGAATACAAATATTTACAAATAATTTAAATATTAGGAAGATTTCTTATAATATTGAGAGACAAACACAATAGCTCTTTGACAGTAAATTGGCACTGTTTCACATGTGTCAAAATTAGAAACATGTACAATATACCAAAGAAAAATGACAAACCTAGTTTTATCAAACAGGTTTGGATATGAAGATTATAAAATGATATTTCTTTTTTGTTGCTTTCTTGCACTTACTTTATTAATAACTTGGTGAAGATTATATGAGTATATGTAACCTTGAGAAAATGAAATAAGGTAATCAAAGACTTACAAGCATTTTAGAATGGCAGTTGGGTATACAAACATAATTAATGTGTGTGCTAACTTTTATATATTTTCATTTAATCAGAAAAAATCACTGGTTTATGATTTATAAATATTTTTAAATCTCTACCTTAGCCCATCAATTGACACAATCATTACATTTCACTCATTTGCAGTCATATGTGATACTTAGCAGATTTTTATTTTATCTTTTATAATATTTTTAAATAATTTCATTGGAGGGATTATAAAATAATTATAATTAATATATTAGTGGTTATAGGATGAAAAATGTGAAAAGTTCTTGGATGAAATTATTTTAAATAACACTATCTTATATTTTCCCTTTAAAAATTAATTATGTAAATATTTTCAATTTCTTCTTTCAGTGTGTCTATAATACTTTTCTCTTTATCCCTGTTTAGATAAAAGTATTTTCAATGATGCAGAAACTTTAAAAATAACTTGAACTTATATAAAACATTTTTAAATGAATAAAGGTATTTTTGTTTCATTTGAGAATTCTTGAAGATAAAAGACACCATGTTTCCATTAGAACTGTTATTAGCTACAAAGACTGTATTGTGGAAATGGATTAAAAAGAATTCTTTGGGATCTCTTTTTTAATATCTACTTAGGAGGAAAAGGCTACAATGTATTGGAAATGTCTATTGTAGTTGAAAGAATATTGACATCCTCTAAAGAAAGAAGAACCAAAAAGATCTAAGTCAGAATATTCAACTTGGTGTTCAAGATTAGCACAGAGAACAAATACCTGTTTCCACTTCTTTAAGTCTTTAAGATGTATCTTTTCTTTTAAAAAATTATCTCTGGCAAAGGGCTGTATTTCATTGCAGGGGGAACAAAAAGACAAAGTACAGTTGTCCTCCCTTATCCATGGAGGATAGGTTCCAAACCCCCGAGTGGATGAATGAAACTGAGGACTATACTGAGCACTATAAATATACTTTATTTGTTATTAAAACACTAGGGTTTTGGTTAAGGTTCTGGTGCTTGCAACACAAAAAGCCAATCAGTGAGACAAGGCATATTGCCAGGAAGAAGGCTTTACTCCGGTGCTGCAGCCAAGGAGATGGGAAATCAGTCTCAGATTCATTTTCTCAACTAGCTAAATGTAGGGGCTTATATAGAAGGAAAGAAATGTAACTACATATGGGAAAATAGAATTTAGGGAGAAGTAAGGAAGCAGAGGTCAGCTAGGTAATCATGATGGGTTAGAGTCAAGTGGTGTCCCACTGTCCAGATGTGGTGATCTGGTAAGTTTCAGTTGCTTGATACTTTCTGTGAGAACTGATGGTCAGTTTCGTGAGAAAGGAACTCTGTAAGACAAATACAAGTTTCTCAAGTTGTAAGACCGGGAAGGTCAATTTCTAGTTTTATTCCAAAGAAACCATAAACATCAATTTTATGAAACAATTGGCTGGTTTCCTTTTCAGATCACAGTTGATTACAGGTAGCTGAAACCTTAGAAAGTAAACTCAAGGATAAGGAGAGACTATTGTACAGATTAAACTGGCAAACAATATAGGGAAGGAAAAAAAGAAAGTCATGTTAGTTCATTTTGGGTGCTCCTGTTGTATAATTTACACTATCTCAAAGCTTCAGTGAGATTCTTACCTTTGCCTTTTCACTCCTGCCAGAGAAGGAACCACTTTCTAATTGAGGGGAATCTGGAACTGACATGAAGGATTTCTCTCCCTCTGTCTATGTCTCTTTCAACACACAATTTGTATGTATTATTTTGTCAAATATGTGTCTTAGAAGACAAACGTCTCAAAGAATTGAAGACATTCTGAAAAATCCCTCTAAGGAAATAAAACCAGAATTTACCCTACTACAACCTTGTTACAGAATTAAAAGAGTAGAAATGATGAGTTCGTGTCATTTGTAGGGACATGGAAGAATCTGGAGAACATCATTCTCAGCAAACTGACACAAGAACAGAAAATGAAATACCGCATACTCTCACTCATAGGTGAGTGAGGAAAAATGAGAACACATGGACACAGGGAGGGGAGTACTGAACACTGGGGTCTATTGGGGGGAAAAGGGGAGGGCCAGCAGGGAGGGAAGCGGGGGAGGGATAGCCTGGGGATAAATGCCAAATGTGGTAGAAGGGGTAGAAGGAAGCAAAACACACGGCCATAATCTATGCAACTGTCTTGCATGTTCTGCACATGTACCCCAAATCCTAAAATGCAATAAAAAAATTTAAAAAAAATAAACACTTGTATACTCACAAAAAAAAAGAAACTACTTCAAATTGTCTCCTCAATAAGCAGAATTTGACAAAAGTATGTTCTTTCTTTGATAACTTACCCAAACAAACTGAGAATAAACTTGTCTGTTAAAACCGTGAAAAAAAATAAATAAAAATAAAAAATAAAAATATAAATACTCAAGTTGTAAACCAGTGTCCAATACAAAATAACTCAGGAATTACTCTGTTAGAAAAAATACACAATGTCCTCTTCTACTCTGATTTAAAATATATAGACCGTCCAGACATACTCAATTGTTGAATTCAAATATTCAAATTTTACGGAGTAAAAAATAAAAATTAATACTCTAGTTGTACCCCAGGGTTGAAAATAAAATGACTCTCAAACTGCTGTTAGAAAAAACATACAAAGTCCCTTTATACTCTGTTTTGGTGGATACACAGCATCCAGATATACTCTAAAATTTAAAATCGCAAAACTCTAATTTTACCCGTTTTTTAAAAATATAAATACTCAAGTTGTAAACCAGTGTCCAATACAAAATAACCCAGAAATTACTCTGTTAGAAAAAATACACCATGTCCTCTTCTACTCTGATTTAAAGTATATAGACAGTCCAGACATACTCTCTTGTTGAATTCAAATATTCAAATTTTACGGAGGAAAAAATAAAAATTAATACCTTAGTTGTACCCAGGGTTGAAAATAAAATGACTCTCAAACTGCTCTGTTAGAAAAAACATACAAAGTCCCTTTTATACTCTGTTTGCGAGTATATACAGCATCCAGATGTACTCTAAAAGCTAAAATCGCAAAATTATAATTTTACCTGTTTTTTAAAAATATAAATTCTCAAGTTGTAAACCAGTGTCCAATACAAAATAATTCAGGATTTACTCTGTTACAAAAAATACACAATGTCCTCTTCTACTCTGATTTAAAATATATAGACCCTCCAGACATACTCTCTTGTTGAATTCAAATATTCAAATTTTACGGATTAAAAAATAAAAATTAATACTCTAGTTGTACCCCAGGGTTGAAAATAAAATGACTCTCAAACTGCTCTGTTAGAAAAAACATACAAAGTCCCTTTATACTCTGTTTTGGATTATATACAGCATCCAGATATACTCTAAAATGTAAAATCGCAAAACTCTAATTTTACCCGTTTTTTAAAAATATAAATACTCAAGTTGTAAACCAGTGGACAATACAAAATAACTCAGGAATTACTCGTTAGAAAAAATACACAATGTCCTATTCTACTCTGATTTAAAGTATATAGACCGTACAGACATACAAACTTTTTGCATTCAAATATTCAAAATTTACGGAGTAAAAAATAAAAATTAATACTCTAATTGTTCCCCAGGTTTGGAAATAAAATGACACACAAACAGCTCTGTCAGATAAAACATACAATGTCCCTTTCAACTCTCCTTTGGAGTATATACAGGATCCAGATATACTCTAACAGGTAAAATCGCAAAATTCTAATTTTACCCGTTTCTAAAAAATATAAATACTCAAGTTGTAAACCAATGTAGAATACAAAATAACTCAGAAATTACCCTGTTAGAAAAAATTCACAATGTCACTTCTACTCTGATTTAAAGTATATAGACCGTCCAGACATACTCTCTTGCTGAATTCAAATATTCAAATTTACGGAGTTAAAAATAAAAATTAATACTCTAATTGTTCCCCAGGTTTGGAAATAAAATGACTCTCAAAGTTCTCTGTTAGAAAAAACATACAAAGTCCCTTTCTACTCTGTTTTGGAGTATATACAGCATCCAGATATACTCTAAATGTTAAAATCTCAAAATTCATATTTTACCCGGTTTTAAAAATTATAAATACTCAAGTTGTAAACCAATGTTGAATACAAAATAACTCAGAAATTTCTCTGTTAGAAAAAATACACAATATCCTCTTCTACTCTGATTTAAAATATATAGGCCTTCCAGACATACTCTCTTGTTGAATGCAAATATTCAAATTTTACGGAGTAATAAATAAAAATTAATAATCTAATTGTTCCCCACTGTTGGAAATAAAATGACTCTCAAACTGCTCTGTTAGAAAATACATACAAAGTCCATTTATACTCTGTTTTGGAGTATATACAGCATCCAGATATACTCTAAAATGTAAAATCGCAAAATTATAATTTTACCCCTTTTTTAAATATGTAAATACTTAAGTTGTAAACCAGTGTCCAACACAAAATAACAGAGGAATTACTCTGTTAGAAAAAATACACAATGTCCTCTTCTA
>CAUYOR010016489.1:0-25437 GCA_963573925.1 Callimico goeldii
CCCAGCTAATTTTTTGTATCTTTAGTAGAGACGGGGTTTCACTATTTTGACCAGAATGGTCTCAATCTCATGACCTCGTGATCCACCCGCCTCGGCCTCCCAAAGTGCTGGGATTACAGGCTTGAGCCACCGTGCCCGGCCAACTTTGACTTTCTTCACCCCAAAATTGCCTCCCAATTCTTCCCTTAATATGCTTTTGGGGTTGCAGAACAATGCCAACAGCACTTCTTCAGGAAGGCTTTTATTATTTAAAATGTTGAATAGTCCCCATTAGTTGGTTCCTCCCTGAATTAATATCTTCTTTTTCTTCATTTGTTCCTCATGTGATATGGCTTTGCATCTCCTCGCCATTTAAGGCACTCTCTTCCAAATGCACTCCAATTTGTCTCTGTTTCTCCTAATTACAGTGTCAGGAACTGAACACAGTATTCCAGGTGGAGTCAGATCAGCTGAGAGCAGAAGGAAGCTGTTTGTCACCAGCTATCCCCATCCCAGGAATCTTCTGTTCCCAGCTGCTAAATGTAATATAAATTACCGTCTCCATGGGGATATTGCTTTTCAACCAAACATTAGATTAGTATCAAAAGAATAAAAAAAAAATGCAAGAGGCCCACAAGTTCAGGGAACAATCTTGACATATCAATTCACTGTTTTCTAAATCTTTATCTTTCAAATTTGCATGCACCCACCACTCCTAAGACTTGTAGGAAATAACGTTGTCAGCTTTAAAGAATAGTCATAAATTTTACCTCTTTCAGAAACTCCTGGTTGGTTCTCTTAGAAATGTGTGTTTAGGGAGAAAAACAAGGGTATTGATGATAGCTCAGAATTAGGTACTTTTATGTCCTGAGAATATGGGAACTTATCTCCCACAGAATTCGTGTGGGTTTTTTATTTGTATCTGAAATTATATCATGTTTCCACTTTGGTAGTAAAAACAATAAATGGATTTTTTTTGGAAATTGTCTACTGAGGCTTTAATCTATAGCATACACACAATAGCAGATCATCAATTTTTGTTTTGTTTTGTTTTAATGAGACAAGATCTAAGTCTTTTGCCCAGGCTGGAGTGGAGTGAGGTGAACGTGGTTCACTGCAGCCTCAACCTCTTGGGCTTAAGCGATCCTTCTGCCTCAGCCTCCCAAGTGGCTGGGACCACAGGTGTGTGCTACCATACCTGTCTAACTTTTAAATTTTTTGTAGAGACAGGATTTCTCTATGTCTCCCAGACTGGATGAATTCCTGGGCTCGAGCATTCTTCCAGCCTTGGCATCCCAAAACAGACATGGGAAGGACTGGGATTACAGGCATGAACCACTGTGCCTGGCCAGTATTTTCTTTTCAATAAGAATTTACTTTTTTATAGCAAGAAAACTTTGTTATATAAATGGCTTAACATTGGTATCTAGAAACTGTTGGGGTCATGAACAATAATTGATTCAAGCATAGTTGAATATATAGTACAACTTCATTACATTTTCACTACTAATGGCTTGTTTACTAAACTTTTTCCCTCCACTCCACATTTCAGATTCAACATTCTCAACAGGTCCCATCTTATGTTTTTTTTCTACTAGATGAGTTACGTATAAACATGCCCTTGTTTGTGTCATATTTTTAAACATCAGCCTTCTTTACACCTTTTTACCTTTGGATATTGTTATGGGAATCTCTCCTACAGAACAAACCACTCCAAAACCTGATGGTTTAAACAACAATCATTGATTTTGCCCATGAATCCACAATTTGGTCAGGGCTTAGTAGAAATGGCTTATCTTTGCTCCACACAGTGTCACTTGGAACAGTGTGATAGAGGCTGGAAGACCTTTTTTCAAGATGGCTATTCACATGGCTGGCAAGTGGTATTGGCTGTCAGCTAGAATCTCAACAGGAATTGTGGGTGGGGTCCTCAATTCCTCCCCACCAGGACTTTCCATGGGCTACTTGGCTTTCTTACAGCATGGTGATTGGGTTCCAAAAACAAGCATCCCAAGAAAACCAGACAGAAGATAGAAAGCCTTTTCTCATCTAGCCACATAAGTCACGTAGTGTCAATTCTCCACATTGTAATCAAGGAAGTACCCTAACACAAAAAAGGGAATTGGAATTCACTTCTTGATAGGGAAGTGGAAAGTTTCTAGAAGGTTTTGTGGGAGTAGAGATATTGTTGCAGCTATTTTTGGAAAATATAGTCTGCCACAGATAAGTTGTTCTCTTGACTTTGAATCCCCTTTTTCTCTTTGTTCTCTGTGAACGCAGTTCATCCCTCAATGCTCTCCTCAGACGCTACTTTCTTTGTGAAATATTTTTCCAACAAAGAGTTAATCATCTCTGCTATGTCACCTATGTGCTTCATATATACCTCTATTATTCCCTATCACACAATGTCTTGCGATTACTTATTAATGTCTAACTTGCCCATTAGCCTATAGCTCTTCAAGTGCCAGCAGTGCAAGTTCTGTTTGCTGGCTCTCCATTAGCCATCATCAATGTGCCTGGTCCTAGTTCCTGGCAGTCCTAAGGCCACCTTCCCCTCCCATAGATACCACTCTAATTCTACAGCTGAGTTCTGCTCTTAGACCCACTTAGCCAGGCCCCTAATCTAGGCCTCATGCTTTACATCTTTGCTACAGGTTAGACACACACCAGTAACAGATCACTAGCTGGAAGCTTGTTAGAAATGCAGACTCTCGGGCCTTACCTCAGACCTACAAACCTACATTTTAACAAGATCCCCAGTGATGCATTTGCATATTAAAGTTTGAGAAACATTACTTTTGGCTCCCCTTTGAGGAGTTGGGGAGCCAAGCTGATGTGCCCATTTGGAGCCCATTCTAGACCATGCTTCAGGTAAACTGGATTATGGAATTTTCAAAATGGCTCTGAAGGAGCTTTTCCTAACAACTACTAGGACTTCTCTGTGTCTATTCTCGTGAAAGGAGACAGTTTCACTGGTGCACACAGCTCTAGGTTGAAGGGGTAGCCAAGGGGGAGCTGTTTGTGATGGGGCTAGGGGAGGAAGGGTTGGAACTTGTACCTGTGAGCCGGGATGTACACACACACACACACACACACACACACACAGAGAGAGAGAGAGAGAGAGAGAGAGAGAGAGAGAGAGAGAGAGGGAGAGAGAGCGCACGAGGCTTCTGGTGTAAGACAGAGTTCATGGTGGGAAAAGAAGAGAGTAAGCTGTGACTGGGATTTCTATTTGTACCCTTGCCCTTGGCCCTCAACATAGTTGTGGGGAAACTAATAGAGATACTCACTTTTCCAGTCCCTCTGGTAGAATTCTGATAGAGATTGAGTCCATTGAATTTATAGATCAATGTGAAAAGAATAGCTATCTTGACAATATTCAGTCTTCCAATCTCTAAATATGAAATGTCTTTCCATTTAGGTCTTCTTCAATTTTTTTCAATGATGTTTTATAATTGTCAGTGTAAAGTCTTGTATTTCTTCTATATTTTATTCTCTTTGCCGTCATTGTGAAGGAAATGTTTTCTTAATTTCCATTTCTGACTGTTCATTGTTATATAGAAATACAATTAATTTTTGTCTGTTGATCTTATATCTGTGCTAAAGTCTTTTATTAATAGTTTTTGTAAAATTCCTTTGAATTTTGGTATAGGACTACATAACATAAAGAGGCAGTTTTACTTCTTTCTTTCCAATCTAATGTCCTTAATTTAAAAACAAAATTTTTATAGCATTAGCTATAGAAACTTCAGCATAAGATAGAATAAAAGTGGCAAAAGCAGATACCTTTGCCTTCTTCCCGATCTTAGAAAGAAAGGATCCAGGCTTTCAGCATTAAGAATGATGTTAGTTGTGGTTTTTTACAGATACTCTTTATCAGGTTGAGGAAGTTCTGTTGTTAGTTTGAGAGTTTTTGTTATGAACGAGTGTTGAATTTTTTCAAATGCTTTTTCTGCATCTATTGAGATGATCATGTGGTTTTTATTCTTTATTATATTAATCTAATACATGTTAATTCTTTTTTTTTTTTTAAATATGTACTTTCAGGAACTTTTAGGACATCTTGAAGTTCAAAGACAAAAGTTGTTAAAGTTTCACTTCCTCTGTTTGTCCTAGAGGAAACTAATTTTCTACCCCTGAAATAAAATAATTGGATTGTCAAATGTTATCTCAGTCTTCTGTTGGAATGAGTTCTAGTTGCTCTCCCTCTCTTGAGCTTTAACTTGTCTCAAAACTTTGTTGCAATAGTCTAAAAAGAATTAGATTTCCAGGGAACAAGTTGATATAAAATTTAAACCATCAGGTAAAACCTATCTTCGAACCACCTCTTTCTTTGCCTGTGTTTTTCCAAATTACCTAAAATCCAGAGGAAAAGAAGTCTCCAGATATTGCTCATCTACAAACTAGTGGTAAAAATATAATTGAGAGCTGGAAGAGAGAGATAATGTTATATTGATAAGGATTCTAGAAAGAATGTGGTTAGGTGAGCACTTTAATAGCTGAAACTCAGATTCTTTGTCCTGATAACATCAAACATTTACTGAGTGCTCACTATGTATTTGAACAGTTCAAAGGATCTTAAATAACATCACTTAGATATCACAACAATTTTTGAGGTATTATCGTTGCCCTATTTTAAAGAACAAGAAACCGAGGCACAGATTCATCGGGTATTTTGTCCAATGACACACATCTAGGAAGTAGTGTAGCCAGTGTGTGAGCCAAGTAAGGGTGACTCCATAATGTGCCTAGTCACTTTTATATCAGAGCAGGGGCACTATTAATTGTGGGTTCCCATGCTTTGCAGCTTACATAGGGGTAAAAATTCCACCTTTCATATACAAAATTAGACTCTACCCTTGACTACTGGGTCTGATGCATACCATTAGAATCAATCCTTTGAGTTCAGCATCTTAAGTATCATGCGTGTATGTATGTATGTAATAAAAATGATTCATTTAAAATGAGTGAAAGATTTGAACAGGTGCTTCAGAAAAGAAGCTATATGAATGGCAGTAAAAAAATACATGAAAAGATGCTTATAATCTTTATCAGAGAAATGCAAACTAAAATAATAATGAGATACTATGACACATTTATTCAAATGGCTAGAATTGAAAAGGTTGACAATACTAAGTGTGGGGGAGAATGTTGAATAACTGGAACTCGTACATCATTGGTGGGAATGTAAAATGCTAAAACCACGCTGGATAATTGTTACTTCCTTTATAAAATTAAACATACTCTTACCATATGGCTCAGTAATTCTACTCAAAAGTTTTTGCCAAAGAGAAATGACAATATATTCCAAGGAAAAATTGTACACAATGGCAATGACAGCTCTGTTTATAATAGTTGCAAACTGTACACAACGTAAATGTCCATCTGCAGGAGAATGATTGGCCAAACTGTGATATATCCATACATGCAACGTTATGAATGAACCTCAAAAGCCTTATGTTGAGGGGAGGGGGAAGCTGGACACAAAAATTACCCGTGATATGATTTCATTTATGTGAAGTTCTAGAGCTGACAAAATTTACCTATAATGACCATAAGGAGATCAATGGTTGTTTGGGGCTGGGAGGTCAGGTGTGGGGTGAGTTTCACTGCAACGAACCAAGAGGAAACTTTCCTCGGTAATGAGAAATGTTATATGTCTTGACTGCAGAGGTATTTGCATAGATATATATTGTCAAAACCCTTTGCACTGTACACTTAAGATAGGTAAATTTTACTGTATATAAACTATTCCTCAAAAAAGATCTAAAACTAAAAGCTTCTGGGTGCAGTGGCTCACACCTGTAATCCCAGCACTTTGGGATACCGAGGTGAAAGGATCACTTGAGGCCAGGAGTTCAAGACCAGCCTGGACAATATAATGAGACTCAGTCTTTACAAACAAACAAAAAAAAAAAAAAAGGAAAGGAAAGAAAAGAAAAACTATATAGATGAGAAATACCAACACAGAAGATTTTCTTGATGATTTATTGCTTGCTTTTTTGTTGTTGTTGTGATTTGTCTTTTGTTTTATTCACCCAAAAGGCAGAAGAGAAAAGTTTATGTGGGAAGAAAGAAAAAAAACCAAAAGGTGTGGTTCCTGAGATGCTCCAGAAGGAACTTTGGGTGACCTCATATTCTGGGAACATCCTTTGGGTGACTAGATGGCTGGAAGGAGAGGAACAGGTGCTGAAGAAGGGTGAGACACCTCCTGAAGAGGGAGGTGGGAATGGAGGACAGCAAAGATAGGCTGCCTGCTATACAGTCACTGCATCACTGCCCCATGGTATCTGGTTGAGAGCAGTCTACTCTATTGTTACATTTCTACTGTAATTACTTTGTCTTTAGTATTTCATTTTGTTGGACTTAACTCTTCTAAAAGTAGTGAGAAAGAATGTCAGGAGGAAATAAAAAAATGGGGTGGGATAGACTGAGGAGTCAGAAACAATCAGACCGTGATTGCTTAATTATGTTGTAACCAAAACCCTTAAAGGAGTGGGGAGGACAGGCTGGGGTGGTCCTGAAGCCAGGGAAGCTGAGGGACCTCCATGGCTTAATCTTGTGTTTTTCCTTTTCCTTTTTAGTGAGGGGTTGGAGATAGAGTCTTGCTCTCTTGCCAAGACTGGTATGCAATGGCATGATTTCAGCTCACTGTAACCTCTGCCTCCTGGGTTCAAGTAATTCTCCTGCCTCAGCCTCCTGAGTATCTGGGATTACAGGTGTCAGCCACCACACCGGACTAATTTTTGTATTTTTAGTAGAGACAGGGTTTCATCATGTTGGCTAGGTTGGTCTCAAACTCCTGACCTCAGGTGATCCTCCCCAAATGACCTCCCAAAGTGCTGGGATTACAGGTGTGAGCCACCATACCCAGCCTCTTTTTTTTTTTTTTAATGGGTGTCAAATAGCTCTTGGAAGGACTGTACCTTAGTTTATTTAATTTATCATGTAAATTATATATAACAACCTGTAGCAATGACTTTAAAACTTAAATTTGCACAAGACTCTTGTGTTGAAATGCAGACTCCTGGACTCCCTCCCTTAGACTCTGATTCCGTGGGTTTAGGATCTGCATTTTATCCTTTATGGTTTGTACAGTCTGTCTCCATGTACTACACCTGGAGAAATAATGCCCTGGAAGATTACAGATAAGAAGGAGAAAGCATAATTTCAATTACTGTATTCAGACCAGAGAAAGGAAATACAGAAGTGACCAAAAGAAATCTTAGATTAATAAAAGTACCAGTATTTATTTCAGTAAGATATTTGTGTGTGTGTTTGTGTGTGTGTGTGTGTGTGTGTGCACGTGCGTGCATGTGTGCGCTTAGTAAGAGAGAGCTAAGAGACGTAAATAAGGTATTAGGTGGTCTGGGGTCTTCTGATACAGTGGCTTGCAACTTATCACACTGACCCAGACCTGATTTTAAGAACTGTTCTCCTTACTAGTATATGCCTCAAATTCTTTTTTTCCAAAGTCCATCAAATCAGTAGCAAACGTGAAACATTTGCTGGCTTGTCCACCTAATCCATCATAGAATAATACAAAGAGATACAAAGGGACTGGGGTGGATAAAGGAAATCAATACCTGTTTCCTGTTCTTTACCTTAAAATCCTTAGTCTGTTATCGATGTGTCTTCAACAAAGTAAGAAACAAAGCTCAAATTCCCAATCAAAATCAGATAAAACACAGGTGATAGGACATTGTGTCTCTCCTTTTTGCAGATAAGAAATTTGAATTATAAAGGGACCAAATTGCTGGAGCAATTTTTTAGTTACTAGAGGTTTTTTTGTTTGTTTTTTGTTTTCTTCATGACAGAGTCTTGCTCTGTCATCCAGGCTGGAATGCAGTGGCACAATCTTGGCTCACTGCATCCTCTGTCTCCTGGGTTCCAGCGATTTTCCTGCATCAAACTTCTGGGTAGCTGGGATTACTTACAGGTGTATGCCACCATGCCCAGCTAATTTTTGTATTTTTAGTTGAGACAGGGTTTCAACATGTTGGCTAAGCTGGTCTCGAACTCTTGACCTCAGGTGATCTGCCCACCTTGGTTTCCCAAAGTGCTGAAATTACAGGCGTGAGCCACTGTGCCCAGCACTTACTAGAGGTTTACGTGAGCTTCATAGTCATTTATAAACCAAATCATAATATATTTAGAGATAAAGCCATATTACAACAATAGAAATAAGGCAATTGAACAAAAAAATCTGATTATCCCAAAATTACAGGTAATCCTATATACGTTACAACACAGATTGTAAAAATTTTGGTATAGAATCAGAGTCACTGATTCATAGCATACCTAAGTCATTTCTTCAAAATGGTCATATAGTGAAAGAGAATAAACCCCTTTTCTTAGCCTTTGTATAGAAATGCATTTGGTATTAGATTGTAAAGTAGATCGATGAAATGATAAGAGGCTCAACTAAGGTGGCAAAAGAAAGTCTATTTATAGCAATCTAATAAAGCTTGTGCACCCACCTCACAGCTTTCCTTTCCCACCTGCAAATAAGCACCATCACTTCAGTGTGGTTAATGTTGACTTCCTTTCATTTTGTCATTGTAAAGCAAGTGTTGTTCCCCGAAATTGTTCTCCATTAAGGAGGGAGTTGCCAAATAACTCAGTCCTTACAATCTTTGTCTTATTATGGGACTCTCTTTTGAGTTTTAAACTTTGAACAGTGAAGTACTACTTGGAAATGAGATATTAGCCTGAAATGACCCTCCTTAATATCAATGCCGATAGAAATATCTGATGAAATAACTAATTTTTAAAGGAAGTAAAGAAATTTAACACAGATATTGTAATTTTTAGTGGGGGTATGACCTCACAAATACTTGTATTGAAGAACATTGTTAAATGTTCTTTCAAATAACTTTCAAAAGCAATTCAGAAAGTTATTGCATTGAGGAGATCACTAATACACCCTTCCAGGATGCACTAAAAGAAAACTTTCCTAGTATTATGCAAATGGGCGCATGTGATTTAGGATATATTTTCTAATAACAACTTGATGCATGGATTTAAAAAGTTATGTATTTCAAAAACCTACTTGAAGTTTATGTATTTTGAAAAATGTTGAGTGAATCCACAATTAGTTCTGGTTATGATGATGTTATATTTTGTTAATCTGAATTAGGATAGCCCTGACCTAAAAATTATTGCTTGTCCTCGGGCAAAGTGTACATGAGTGTATGTTATTTGGTATGCATTTACATACAGAAGAATGTGTTATCATGCTAAAAAAAAGGGAGAGATTAGTACATTCGCTTTCTTCTCAAGTTGAGCATAGACAGGACAGGGAACTGGAATAACTGGCCTCATGCCCACCAGGGTAGTAAGACACATGGGTCTATTAAAAATTAATGAGCCCCTACTCCATGTTTTCAATTCACCCATAGCCTCCCCAGTCCCTTTACCATTTTAAGGCACATGGGTTCCTATGTGCTTTCACTTCCGGGAGAGGTAGCATCTGTGTCTTTGCTGAAGGGTTGCCCCCAAGTGGTTGGAATCTAATATGTCTACACTTGGAGAGCTGAAAGTGCCTGGAAACTTGTTTTCTCAGAGGCGGTCCCTAACCAATGGCTGATGAATGCAGAGTGGGGTAGGGGGCAATAAATGGGCAACATACCTTGCTTCCTGGTGGGGACAACTCTGGGAAGTACCCTCTCCAAAGGTCTCTGGTAGAACTGAGCCTATGTTACCTGCTGTAGGACTTTGCTTGATATGCTTGCTTGGCCTTCTTCCTTTCCTGATCTCACTTCCCCTGTTGGTTTGTTTTGGGACATTTCCCAATAAATTGCTTTCATACGAATCCTCATCTCAGGGTCTATTTCTAGGAACCCCTCCTAAAATAGGTGGTTCACTGTGGACCCTCACAATTGTCTTGCCTGGGTTGTGGAAATTAGACCACACATCTGAATAAAATGAATACTACCTCTGGAGCAGGAAATGAGATGACTTTTCTCTGTATTGTGTATGCTGCCCAGATCACTCATTCAGAATGTAGGCACTCATTCTCCAGCTGCTGAAAGCCCTGGCAACTCACATTCTTTTGTATCAATTGCCATTAGCCAAAGGACAGCCCTTATGGCATGGCTGTCCAATGTGGGAGTTCAGGTTTAGGCTTCTATGTTTTCATTTAGGACAGCTTTGAAGAGCTATCCTAACTCCAGAGCTCCCTGTAGTATTAGCTGAGAACTCTGCTATAATTCGTTGCAACTGAATTTCTCTCTCTGCCCAACTCTGCTTTTTTTTTTTTTTTTTTGACATCCCCACAAGTGTTCTCAGAGGCATTCTTCCATAAAACTGTTAGGAAATTTCTTAAAGTCTCTTATCTGGGGAAACAGACATATAATATCCTCCAACCTGAAGAGAGAACCCAGAAGAGAGAACCTATATGAAGTGAAAATTATGTATTTTGAAAATGTGTTGAGTAAATTTTTTTTTTTTTTTGGAGATGGAATTTCACTCTTGTTGCCCAGGTTGGAGTGCAATGGCATGATCTTGGCTCACTGCAACCTCCACCTCCCTGATTCAAGAGATTCTTTTGCTTCAGCCTCCTGAGTAGCTGGGATTGCAGGCATGCACCATGATGCCTGGCTAATTTTATATTTTTAGTAGAGACAAGGTTTCTCCATATTGGTCAGGCTGGTCTCGAACTCCCGACCTCGGGTGATCTGCCTGCCTCGGCCTCCCAAAGTCCTGAGATTACAGGCATGAGCCACTGCTCCCAGCCAGGTAAATCTCTATTATCTTTGTTTTAATAGTATTTAAAAATATTGTACTTACTGGTTTTTATTTTCCTCTATTGAAAATAAGCGCTAACTAAACACTCTTCAGGATTAAGGACCATTTTAAATTTTTCTCTACCAAGCACACTTTATTTGCACTCTTACTAAGATTGAAACAAGAGTGTTCTGGGCCAGGCATGGGGGCTCACACCTGTAATCCCAGCACTTTGGGAGGCCGTGGCGGGTGGATCACTTGAGGTCAGAAGTTTGAGACTGACCTAGTCAACAGAGTGAAACCCCATCTCTACTAAAAATACAAAAATTAGCCAGGTGTGGTCGCAGTCACTTATAGTCTCCACTACTTGGGATGCTGAGGCAGGGGACTCACTTGAACCCAGGAGGTGGAGGTTGCAGTGAGCCGAGATCATGCCTTTATACTCCAGCCTGGGCAACAGAGCAAGACTGTCTCAAAAAAAAAGAGCATTCTGGCAGCGAATACTCAGATAAATATCCACAGTAATGCTGTGTGCTCTCAGGGTAGGCTTCTGTGCATTGGAAGAAAGTTCCCATCATATACTAATAATAACATTTTTCTTTGGAGCAAATGCCCAAAAGAATCTCAACGGGAAAACTTTTGTTAACTACCCACATGAGTTCCTGTTGACTACAGTTAATGAAAAAAATATACAAGGATGTGAACACACACACAATGGATCTGAACTATCTTCCCTTCACTAACTCATATCAAGTTCTATCCACCTATGAGCAAATAGGACTCATTTAAAAAATCTTCATTAAGTTTTGTTTTGTTCCTAGCTGTTCTGTGGCTGCAGCAAGTGAATAGGATTATGCCTGTTGTTTTGCCAGATATAATTTGGTATTAGTAAAAAGAAATGCATAATCTCTGCTAAGAAGCCTTAGAAGAAAATAGGAAAATATTCTTTATATCTTTAAAATGAGGTCTATAAGGTTTTATTAGTATTTATTAATACATTTCATTAGTACTGTCAAGATGGGAGAGGAAGCAGTAAAAGGGAAAAATGAAAGGTGAGGATACAGAATGCAAAATGAGATAGTGAGATTGATAAGGGGCCAAACCTGCTGTTGATTGGTATTGCCTAATTTAATTGTTTTTTGGCCTACTGTGGCAATCCTTTGTACTTGAGTTCAAGAATGTAGTAGTAATATTCTGCCACTTCCCAGTAGAACTTTCCTGTGACTACCATGTGTAATGTAATTGTCACTAGATACCTGTGGCTATTGAGCACTTTAAATGAGACTAGTGCTACTGAGGAACAAACTTTAAATAATTAAAATTTAAATTTAAATAACCACATGTGGCCAGTGGCTACTGCATTGGACAGTGCAGCCTAAAATTATTATTAACAAGATGAAAGTTTTATTTAACATCTTTCATTAGAATTCCTTCTAGGTACAAAAGTGTCTTTCTTTGGCATGACCTGTGCTAAGCCCATTGAGATATGTATTCCACTTTACATGTATTAACTTATTTAAATCTCAGAATAACTCACTGAGAGTAACTATTATACCCAGTTAAGAGACAATGAGTTTGAGGCACAAATAAATTAAGTAATGCCTAAGAATCACGTGGTAAGTGGAGATCCAAAGACGTGCCTATCATCAGGTGCTAAGACATGCTTGTAGAAGGATGAACTGCCAGGCATAAAATAAGGGAACATCTGTAAAGATGATAAGAGTGAGAAAGACGGAGAGAGCTGGGACTCTAAGGGGTAAAAAGTCCGTGAGGCTACAGGGAAAGGACTAAAGCTATGCTATAAATAAAGTAGCCATGAGCCAAAAATGTCTATTTAAATTTAAGTATGTTAAAATTAAATAAAGTTAAATTTTAATTTCTCAGTCACATTGGCCACGTTTAAAGTGCTCAAAGCCACATGTGGTTGATGGCGACTGTACTAAGCAGGGCAGGACATTTCCATCATCATAGAGAGTTCTGTTGGACAGCTCTGAGTCAAAGGATGGTTCAAGAATGGCTGCATCTACATGACCACAAGAGGTGGTTTTCACTGATTTAAGTCAAACGTCTTTTTCTTCTTTCCCTCAAATTGCTGGTAAAGCCCATTAAGTTCATGAATCTCTGTAGGAGTGAGTGTAAATGGAAGAAAAGGCTGCACTTCTCGCCTAAGCGAATATGACTTGGTATAGGGGGTTATATCTCAAAAGCAAGAGGGTAGAATCTGAAGCGGTCACATAAAGTTGCCAAAAGTATTTTTGAGGTATAAGGGTGGCTTTCAGCTCCCATAAACTATGGAATTAATTAGAGGAGTGGTAGTGGTTTGAACCATTTTTTTTTAGGTACAATTTCTGGACACTCTGACCCTCCCCACTCCACCTGACAAAACTCATGTAACCACTCCTATAGTGTGAAATGGAGAACTATTTTCTACTCAAGTCTTGATCTCAGAGTACTTAAAATAAGGACACTGGGTCATTGTGAAAGCCGCAATTTGTGGTCTGTATGTATCTAGCCCTACTGTTATTGATTTTAAGTTACTCCACAGGTGACATTCCTGGCTCTAAATATAATAGTGGTTAGCAATATAAGAGCAAAACGCTGTTTTAAGCATTCTATATATATTAAACCTATTTAGTTCTCAGATTAAGTCAAAGAGAGTACTATTATTATCCACATGTTAGAGACAATGAATCCAAGGTACAGAGAGATTAGGTAACTTGCCACTATTCACACAGTAAGTGGGAAAGGCAGTATTTGGATGATTTGTCCCTAGACTCCAATTGATGTCTTTATTATGTTTCAAAAGGCAGATAATCATAGTGATTTATGTCTTGTTGGCTTGGCCCCTGAATCACACCCAGATGTGTTACCTTCATGGATACATCATGACAAGAAGAGCTGACTCTGCAGGTGAATTTCAAACATTAATCCATGTGCCCGTGATCTTTAGGAGTGTGGATTTGGAAGACTGAAGAACATAAAGGGAATCCTGAACTCTTTGTAACTGTAAGTACCAACCTCCACCCTTTGGGTGGAAAATGAAAGTATTCTTGGCCATCTGTGAAGCACTCTTAAGGAACTGGCTGCTAATATACTGAAAATGTCTAGCTGTTGTCTGAACATCTTTTTTTTTTCTCACTGCAACCTCTGCCTCCCAGGTTCTATCAAGTACAAAAGACTTAAGAGACATAGCTATCAACTGAAACTGGAGCTTATTAGGCTGTTGATTTAATCACACAAATTTTTAAAAATGTCAATTTTATTAGGTGTGATAATTGCATTGTGGGCATGTTTTCAGAGATACTAAAATATTTATGGATGAAATGAATATGAATATTAATAATATAAAAGGATCCATTTTAAAATAATTGTGAGGAAGAGTGAGGAAGACAGGTGGGCAAGAAGATAGATATAGATTAAATAAGATTGGCTCTAAATTATTATTATCATTTTTTGAAAGGGAATTTTGCTCTGTTGCCCAGGCTGGAATGCAATGGCACAATCTTGGCTCATTACAACCTCTGCCTCCTGGGTTCAAGTGATTCTCCTGTTTCAGCTTCCCTAGTAGCTGAGATTACAGGTGCCTGCCACCACACCACCTAATTTTTGTATTTTTGTAGAGTTGGGGTTTCGTCATGTTGATCAGGCTGGTCTCAAACTCCTGACCTCAAATGATCCACCTGCCTTGACCTCCCAAAGTGCTGGGATTACAGGCATGAGCTACTGTGCCCAGCCAGATTGGCCCTAAATTAGTAACTGTTGAAGATAGGTGATGCATAAATAAGAATTCAATATGTTGTTCTTTCAACTTTTGTATATGGTTGAAATAGCCTGTCACAAAAAGTTGAAACTTAAAAGTTACCTCCAAACATGAAAAATGTTTAGCTTTTATCAAGGGTTGGCAAACTGTGGCCCTCAGATTAAGTCTAGTCTGCTGCCTGTTTTTGTAAACAAAGTTTTATTAGAACACAACAAACCACACCCATTTATTTACATGTCTATGGCTGCTTTCATGCTACAGTGGAAAAGTTGAGTAGCAAGAGAGACTATGTGGCCCCAAAAGCCTAAATATTTGCTAGCCCTTTACAGTGATAAAGCTTGCCAACCACTGTCCTAGATGAAATTTTTTTTTTTTTTAGACAGAGTCTTACTCTGTCACCCAGGCTGGAGTGCAGTGGCATGATCTTGGCTCACCACAACTTTGCCTCCCAGGTTCAAGAGCTTCTCCTGCCCTAGCCTCCCAAGTAGCTGGGACTACAGGCACATGCCACCATGCCTGGGGTTTTTTTTTTTTTTTTTGTATTTTTAGTAGAGTCAGGGTTTCACTGTGTTAGCTAGGATGGTCTCAATCTCCTGACCTCGTGATCTGCCTGCCTTGGCCTCCCAAAGTGCTAGGATTACAGATGTGAGCCATCACACTGGCAAAGTTTTAAATTGAAAAAAGAATTAAGTGCTAATTTTTTTGTTTGCTTATTCCTATACATACCATTTGTTATATGTGTGTTTTAAAATTTCTTCAGCTTTTTGAGTAATGTTAGAGGGACTATTAGAATTAGAACATAACCATTCTGTAACTCTTAATTCAGTGGATCTAGGTAATACCAATAGATCTAGGCATTGATCATCAATGAATAAAACATAACAATATTGATGCACCATATAAGACTGTATGAATAAATAAGCTACTGTCCCAAAATAAAGATGCTGTTAGATATAGCAAACTCCTAGTTTCTCTTCAAAGAATCAGTATGTCAGTATGTTTGACTCTCTTATTCTTTAATTCTCCATTTTAAAGTTTAACTTTCTGGTTCTCTGTACCCCCTTGCCTCTTCAGTAGTTCACATCTGTTCGCCTGGTCACCTGCTCTGACTTCTTCTATAACTCTCCTTCCCACCAAACTACCCACCCTGCCACTCTGGCTCATACCCCTGCTCTCTTTAAAATGGACAATCAGAATTAGTTTAGACTGTGCAGTCCAACCCTAGCCGTAGGGGAGCAACACAGCAGTAGGGGCTACCTGCATCATGAATAAGAAACTCTTCCCTTCCTTTGTCCTGGTGTACATTTGCTATTGCTCCATCTGTGAGATGTACCCTTCTATAGAAGTAAATTGCCTTGCTGAGAAAATTTATATTCAAGTGCTACTTCTTTTGCACTTGAATATAAATTTATAAACTCCGTAATTTATGTTATATGTAACATAAATTTACATATAACAATGCCCAGATGACTCCGATGATGGGCCCATATTGAGAACATTAATCTCTATCCCTTTCCCTATTCACATGAGAAAATAAGCAACCTCAGTTTCCTCTGATATGGCAGGTTGACCTCACAAGATTGCCATGAAGATCAGATGGAATACATATGTCTAAAAAAATTGTAAACTCCATAATGTGAGATAAATAAAAAGAATCCTTAACTAGGCTCATTTATTCTGCCAATGAACTGAATCTCTTTGACAGTTGCCAACTTCAGGAATGTTGAAACAACTATTCAGCTTTCTGTAATTGGGTGATTTTCATTGAATTTAGGCTATAGCACCTTCTTCATCCTTGGCTAGACAATCTATAATGTCTTTTTCAAATCAAACAGCTTAATTCTTGTGTATTCCCCTCTCCCTAGGAAGCATAAATGGAAGGGCTTTGGGTGGGATATCATGGAGGGGAAGCATAGAATAAAAGGAGGAGCAGGAGTGCAGACAGTTACATACCTCTGAGGGAAAGTAAAAAAAAAAAAAGTAATGCATGTTGGAAACTAGAACTGAGAAGGGAGGAGTGAGGAAGACTGAGAAGGCAGACAGGCTTCCAGATTGCCATGAGTTTTGGGTCCTCCATAGCATAATATTCCAAAGCCTAATACAGTTTTTTGGTTTTGTGCATATCTCTGGTGTCTAAACAGCATATTTACTCCTCTCAGTTCTACCCAGCACCTAACAAAGTACTATGCACTTAGCAAAAACTCAATAGATATTTGTGGAATAAATAGTCCTCCCATTAAAGCTGAAAAAATTGAGAGTTGGCTACACATGTTTATTCTGTAAAAGGACTTGATAGCTCAGAGGAGGACTGAGCCATTAAAACAACATTGAGAATTCAGTCTAGGTTTGAGGTGATTAATTATCATCCTGTTTTCTCGGGCTTGGCCAGATACCCTAACCACTTTTAAGTGTTCTGTACATCTGGGTACAGCTAGAAGCTACTGACAGGCTGAAGAGAAGCCTAGGAAACCACTATTGTTGTCTTAAAAATTTTGCAGAGATGAATTTGTGAATCCTGTTTTGGAGATAGAATTCCTTTTGTATAGTCTAATTGCTACTCAAACAGAATATCTTCAGTTGATGCTTTCTTTCCACCTTGCCTGCTTTGAAATACACCAGTGAACTATTTTGCTTTTTTTTTTTTTCTTAAGGGTAAGAGGTTTCTTCAGAGGTCATTGCTTACTAGGATGCTCTGATGTCTTACATATTAAATACTGTTATAGAGAGTAAATGATATTGTAGATATCAATATTATAGTTATTTTAAAATGTTATAGCTATTAATTTATGTATATGATCTATAAAATACTGAGCATGAAGGCATCAGTTTCAGAGGTTTAACTCAGATGACCCAGGCAATAATTGTTCTTTCTGAAAAATGTTTTGTTTAGGAGTTATCTTAAGTCAAGTTCCTTAGAAGCAGAGCCTAGGATGAGGATTCTTTGAATGATTTATTGGGGCAGTGTTCCCAGAAAAAGGGAAATTCAGAAGCAGTATAAGATAAGAGAAGGAGCTAAGCAAGGATGTGGTCTCAGCTGGAGACTACCTTCTGCCTGATCCCACTGAGGAAGATCTGAAACACAAATTACACCACACTGTTAGATCCTC
Source organism: Callimico goeldii (assembly GCA_963573925.1). NCBI lineage: Eukaryota > Metazoa > Chordata > Mammalia > Primates > Cebidae > Callimico > Callimico goeldii. The sequence goes on from CAUYOR010016489.1 coordinate 17,575, forward strand.
TTGAGGCAAGGGGGCTGGCTTTTGATCTTCCGAATGCCAGTCAGTCCTTGGCTGGGGTCTGTCCCTGTAGGGAATGGGGGTGGGGAGACACAGCCCAGCCTTCTGGATCAGGTGGTTCCAGTTTGGCCGAGGGCGGTTCTCTCGAGGAGAGAGTAGCTGTGAGCCATTAGCAGGCAACACTCTGCAGCTGGACAGCAGGAGCAGCTAAAGGGGATCTTGGTGCAGCACCAAGAGCTCGCACTGTATGGCTCTTTTTAAATGGTAAAAGGAACTTTGAAAGCTCAGTGTGTTTTGTAGTCATTTTACTTAACCAAAATTTTTGAATGAATAATTGAATAAATGGAGGAGAAAAGAATTCTAGAAGCTCAGGTAAGACAGTATTTCTTGCCTTGAAAGTACAATTTCTGTTCTTCATGCATGTTCTTTGGTTAAAGTAACCTAAAAGTAATATTTTTAACCTTTAATTTTTTTTTTTTTTAAGAAATTGATAGCTGAGCATGGTGGCTCACACCTGTAATCCCAGCACTTTGGGAGACCCAGGTGGGTGAATCACTTGAGGCCAGGAGTTTAAGGCCAGCCTGGTCAACACAGGGGAAACCCCATCTCTACTAAAAATACAAAAATTAGCAGGACTTGGTGGTGTGTACCTGGAGTCCCAGCTACTCAGGAGGCTGAGGTACAAGAATCTCTTGAACTTATGAGGCAGAGGTTGCAGTGAGCTGAGATTGTACCACTGCACTCCAGCCTGGGCTACAGAGGGAGACTCTGTATCATTGATGAATGTGGGGGAACTGACTACACTAATTATTGCTCAAGTTATTACTCCGGAATGAAAATGTAGAACTAATAACACTTGCAATGCATAGATAGATCTGGCAACTTGCATTTGCAGGTTTACAACATGAATCAACTGGATTAAGCAGATTCCTACAAAATTTAAAATTTAATTCTGCAGCAGCTCACAAGATGAATATAGAGCAAATGTTTACCAATATCAATAGTACAAATACTATCTTATGTGTCTAAGTAGGAAATTCTATCAACCTGTGTGGAATGAGTGTTACATGAAACTTCTTACTTGAGTGCAATCGGTGACATTTATTTCAGTATTAGGAAAAGTTTTGGTGAGTGTGGGAAAGGATTGCAACAATTATGGAATATATTGGTAGGTTTTTCTATAACTAAATAGAATACACACATACACACACATATGCATCCCCATTCAGTGTTATTTCATATCCATTTCACTGTTAGCACTAAAATGGAAATTGCATTTGTTACTTAAATGGGGTTAAGGAAAAAATAGAATTCATATAATATTTTGCATGTGATAATGTGATGAAATCTGCCAAAATTGCACATTATCTCTGTTCCTCTTACCCCTTTTTAATTTGTAAAAATAACCCAATTTGTACTACCTCTACTATATTATTTCAGAATGCTCTTTAAGATGTATGCACAAAAAAGACATAAGAGAGCTATACATATAAACAAAACAAATCTATGTATGATACAATCCAAAATACTCTATACTCATGAAAAGATAAAGACAAATAGACGTAGACCTGGACCCAGAATAAAGGATATACTTCCCTATGAAAACTACAAAAAAAAAAATCCTCAAGGACAGGGGAATAGAGAGTTGGGAGACTTTGAAGACAAACTGGAGTATCTAAAATATTACCAAGAGTTCAAGCATACAGGCAGCTTAGGAAAGATCAGAAAGGTGATGGTTTTTCAGGGTAAGCAGAATGATGTTAGATAACCTCAGGGAATCAGTAAAGTGCTGGATCAAAAAGGAATATCAGTATCGAATAAGGAAGCTGAAGGTATTAAGGAGACTTTAGGTGGAAAAGAGTTCAGAAACTTTTAAGGAAACAGTTGAAGAGAAGGTTCTTGCTGCGTTGCACAACCTCTTGTAGTTTACAACCTAACCAGAAACCTGGTTGTGGACTTAATAAAAGAACAATCAATAATGGCTGGGTGTGGTGGCTCACACCTGTGATCCCAGCACTTTGGGAAGCTAGGGTGGGTGGATCACCTGAGGTCAGGAGTTCAAGACCTAGCCTGGCCAACGTGGAGAAATCCCATCTCTACTAAAAATACAAAAAATTAGCCATGCATGGCAGCATGTGCCTGTAATCCCTGCCACTCAGGAGGCTGAGGCAGGAGAATTGCTTGAACCCAGGAGGGGGAGGTTGCAGTGAGCGGAGATCATCCCACTACACTCCAGCTTGGACAACAGAGCAAGACTCCCTATCAAAAAAACCAAAAACCAAAAAACAAAACACAATAAATAAATCAACAACTCTTTCCCAAAATGGGACCCTTCACTTGATTCTGTATCCTGGGCCTTCAAGACCCATAATTCTAGGACTGCTTCTTTCTTCCACATGTGGTAGAATGCCTGCCCAGAGGTCAACCTTGCTCTTTGGTCTCTGTTTCCATGAGAAACACCTGGTGTCCTTTGACAAGATGACTCACAGGTGAATCACAGACAAATCCCTCTGCTCACTCCTCATTTCCATTGCCCAGGGAAAGTAATCAGAATTTTCTCTTGTAGGGCTAAAAAAGTAAAAGCTGCTATGTAGTGTGGGCTCCCTGAGAATATCTAGGGGTTTCTGAAAGCCTAAGGAGAGGTAGCATAACCTTGAAGGGACAGAAGAGAGCAAAGAGCAACCAGCCAGAGTGTTGTCGGATCACTTGAGCTGGCTGAGTCTGCAGAACAGGGGGACCCCGTTGGTGGTCTCCAGATGGAGGGCATGCTTTCCAGAGCAGTGTGAGCAATGACTCCTCCACTTCCCCCAAGAGGTGGGCAGAAAATGTTAGAACACTCACTTTTTTTCCATCTAAAATTAAGCTTTACTAATAATGAATACATATTGACACTCGTGCCTTTAGTGTATATTGGATGGTTACATGTTATACAGTCTTTGAGGCATCTCAAGGCAACAAAGTAGAGAGCTCTACTTTGTGTGTGTGAGCGTGTGTGCGTGTGTGTGAGCGTGTGTGAAGGGTTGACCTTGGCAACCTCACTCGTGCTTTCAGAGTATTGTGACTGATGTGTTGCAGCTTTTATTTGTACCACTTGCAGAGCATTTATAACTTATTATGTCTGGTTTTAACTAAACTAACCCATACAAAAAGAATAAGTGGATTAAGCAGATTTGTACAAAGAAAGTGTTTGAAGACTATCCTAAAGATAAGCACAAGCAAACAAGAAGCAACAGAGTGTATAATGCCTTTACTCTGAGACATACTCTTCATCAGTCGAAGTAAAAAATGGTGATGATCTAATGATCTGACAAGATCAGCCAAAATAAATTTTCATTATCAGGATGGCTATATGAAATATACATCTATTTTCATTATCAGGATGGCTATATGAAATATACATCTATTTTCATTATCAGGATGGCTATATGAAATATACATCTATTTTCATTAATAATGGCCTTACCTTATGTAAAGAGGGAGCACCAAGATATTAGTGTAACTGTTTTAGAGAATGAGATGAACTTGGTGGAACTAATTTAGGGGAAAACAAAACAGTAAGGAATTGATGTTATTTTACCTAAAATGGTGTTCTCAATAGTGACACACTTGTCTCCTTTCATTGCTTAACAAGATCTTGAGCACATTCTCCTCTAGTCACTTTCAGCTAGGTAAATAGAAGTTTTTATTTAGGTAATTCTAACTCATTTTCTTGTGTTGGAAGGTTCAGGTCATCAATGTCACATCTAGGTCTGAAGAGTCCTTTCTCAACCTTTTTCAGTCAGATGAAGAGAAGTGATATGGTTTAGCTGTGTTTTCTCCTGAGTCTCACCTTTAATTGTAGCTCCCATAATTCCCATGGGTTGTGGGAGGGACCCAATAGGAGATAATAGAATCATGGGGGCAGTTTCCCCTATACTATTCTTAGGCTAGTGAAGAAATCTCATAACCTCTTTTATAAGAGGTTTCTCCTTTTGCGTGGCTCTTACTCTTTCTTGCCTGCTGTCATGTAAGATGTGCCTTTCACCTTCTGCCATGATTGTGAGGCCTTCCCAGCCATGTGGAACTGTCCATTAACCCCTTTTTATCTATAAATTACACAGTCTCAGGTATGTCTTCATCAGCAGCATGAAAATGAACACAAGAAGCAAGTCTTTTTTTCACTTGTCACTTTTGCTGCTATTGTCCATCCTGGTTAACACTGTCTGGTTCTTTTATGGGACATTTGTGTGTTCTTTGAAATTCCTCTTGTGGGGATTTCCAGAGTGATGTGAGTGATGCATTCTATAGTGACCTCTGGTCCAGCCCCCTTAGTTCTTGCATTTGGTGATCTATCCCATAGTCTCTAACTCCTAAGGTTCCCTCTCCCCCTGGGTGGCTTTCTTGGGTAGATCCGATCAAGATGGCTTGAACATCATTACTTTCCATTGTACCCTGTAGTTCATGGGAAGCACTTGCATCTTTACCACCCCCAAAGTACAGATTGTTTCGATTTCTGCTCTCCTTGCCTTCTACAGAAAATCACTTCAGCCCGCCTCCTGTTTTTTGTAGTCACCAGCTGGTAAGCAGACCCTAGTCCCTGCTTCACTCTTCTTTCATTCCCATATCCAATCAAGCCACAAATCATTCCATTTTTAATTCCTAAGCATTTCTCAAATGTATTTCTTCTTTTCTTTGCCACCATTTTGTTGATTCAGTCTTTCATCTATTTTCCTCCCTGATTTATCTTGTCCTCTTAAAATCTACCCTAGACATGGCTGCCAGAATGATCTATCAAAAATGAAAATTGGATCGCATTACTACCCTGCATAAAACATGTTGATAGTTCCTCACTTGGCACTGCCAAGTTTCTTAACTTGCCCTAAAAACTTCTACATGATCTTGTTCTTGTTGAGTTCTCTTGTCACCACTTGTACATGCCAAGCTACATCTTGGCTGCCTTGATTTTTGCTGTCCTCCTTCTGTCGGAAATATTTTACACCCACCATGCTGTTCTTCCTTTGCCCGCCTCCATCCTCTGCCAACTCATTCATTAAGACTCAGCTTACTTTCATCGCATCCAGGGGGTTTTCCATGAGCCCCACTCCTGCCTGTGCTCCCACTGCCCCCGAGCTGGATAGGAGCGCCTTTTCCATGTTTCTTAGTCTCCCCATCACTGCCTACTCCATTTCTGGGTTTACTGTGCACAGTGTAGCACCTATGTGTCCTTCTCCCCATTAGATTGAGTGTCTGAGAGAAAGGACAGGATCTTTTTCTTGTGAGACTTGCCTTGTGCCTGGCACATAATAGGCACTAAATAATATTTACTAAATGAATGAATAAATGAAAGAATAAAATAATGCTTCAAGATAACAAAGGGCAAGAAACCAGGCTGGGAGTGTTGATTCCGCCCCTCCTTTCCTTTCTATTATTGCTGCTGCTGTTCTGAATCACCACCAAGTGGGCTTTCTCAACAGCAACCGGGAGTGCCATCTGTACTCCCACCATTTGTCTGTAAATCTTCTTTTTTTCCTACTTAAGAAAAGACAGGGCCAGAGTAGGTGATCACTGCATTTCCTTTCAGCACTGCAATTCCTGCCCCAGAGGAGGATGATGATTTGCCCAATTCAAGAAAATGAAAATCTGAGCTGGTTCTTGTGGGCTTTCTTGTTGGATGCCAGACACGTGGGTGGCAGGGTCAGCCTTGTGAGTAGTCCTAGAAGGCCACTTTTGAGACGTTTCTAGATTTCTGGGTAGGGACTGAAGGTCTTAGTTTTTCCAGAGCAATTTTGCAAACTTTTCACAATCACAACCAACAGGAAGGGATGAGGTTTCTGGAGGGTAGGACTGAGCAGCATGATGGGCAGCCAGGAGAACCCAGGGCCAGAATGGAGGGAGGACCTGGAAACAGTGTTCAAGGTGATACCATTTGATGTGCCCCAAAATAGAGGACTGGGGAGATAGAGAAAGGCTCTATCACTCCTATACAGAGTGATATGGTTTGGATGTTTGTCCCCTACAAATCTCCCATTGAAATGTGAACCCAGATGGAGGTGGGGCCTGGTGGGAGGTGTTTGGGTCATGAGGACAGATCTCTCATGAATGGCTTGGTGCCATCCCCATGGTGATGAGGGTTATCTTTCTGATGGCACATTTCGCCTATGTCTGTATTTACCTAATGTCTGGCTCTGAATCTGGGAAATATTAGACATCTGCTAAGGGGGAAAGTGACACAGGATCAGCAGTGTCTAGGATTATTTAAAAAAAAAACCAAACGTCCTCAATGATGGCAGTCACTGAAAATAACTTACTCTTGCAAAAGTATGGACTTTCTAAATTAAGAGAAATAATTCTGGCCCTTGCTTCTTGCATATTCCTAAGATCATGGTTATATAAGTGGTAAGATTCTCTCCTATAAAACTTTGAAAAAACACCAGTATACTTTTGCAGCCAGTTAGGTAGTCATTTCTTCTTTTCTGATAAAAAGAGTCCCAATTTTTCTTTTGGGGAATTCATCCTTCTCCCAATTTTTCTTTTGGGGAATTGATCCGTTTGGGGTCTGATCATCTTTTGGCTCCAGGAGTGGGCAAGTGTAAGGCTCAGGACTAGACAATAAGAGGATTGTATCACCTGGCCATGGTGATTTGTTTAGGGGAGAGAACAGGGCCAAGGAGAGACAGGCATAGGACTTGTCTTGGAGTGCCTGTCAAAGAGGTTTTTTTCTGATGCGATAACTAGTGTGAGAAAGTGTAAGCCTAGAGATGCTGGAGGCCATACCTGGGGCAAGGCTTCCTGGAAATAATGGCAAGTCAGAGGAAAGAAAACCTGCTGATGGAGAAAATCGGATTCCTAATGACACAGTGTCTGTGCCCAGATCAAGCCAGGCCTAAAACTGACAAAACTCTGGACCTTTACATTCCACAAGCCAACAATTTTTCTCCTCCGCATCCCCTTACCCCGCTTGTTTAAGGCAGTCTTAGTTGGGTTTCCTGTTACTGCCCACCCAAAGAGTACTGACAGCGTAGGCCCTGGGCTTCTGCCTGGGGTGGATGGAGCTGCTGTTTCTGCTTCTGTGGCCGTTTAGGAAGCACTTCTTATTTATGCCCTCCTGGTTCACACAGAAACAATGCAGGAGCCCTAACTATGGAAAATGGCAGGGGTTCTTAGGAAAGAAGCTGCTTCTGTTTACCCTTCTTTATAGACAGACATGTAAAGTGAAGAAACTAATATTGATTTGAGAGACGATTTATCTTGCTAAAGTTACTGTGAAATTTTGAACACTTTCAAAAGGGAAAGTAATTTTTTAGTTTTCCTTTAATCTCTAGTTCTTTTCTGAGGAAAGAGGTAAGAAATGCTCTTCTACTTTGGATCTTGGGTTTTCTCTGTCCTTTCCCCCAGCCCATTGTCCTTTCCGACTCCTCTCCCACAGGCCACACTCACAGTTTTGCCTTGGCTGCCGCGTCACTGGGGCACAAGCCTTCTCCGAGAGCTCTGGTTCTGAAACAGTTCTCTCTGTTCATTACTCGCACTTTGCATCTCTTCTACTTGGTTGTTTCTGTTGAACTCGGTTCTGTCCTCATTCATTTCACAAGTATTTATTGAGTACCTACTATGTGGCAAGCACAGTTTTAGGCACTTCAGATAAATCAGTGAACAAAATTCAAAGATCCCTTCTTTCTTTTTTTTTTTTTTTTTTGAGACAGAGTTTTGCTCTTGTTACCCAGGCGGGAGTGCAATGGCGCAATCTTGGCTCACTGCAACCTCTGCCTCCTGGGTTCAGGCAATTCTCCTGCCTCAACCTCCTGAGTAGCTGGGATTACAGGCATGCGCCACCACGCCCAGCTAATTTTTTGTATTTTTAGTAGAGACGGGGTTTCACCATGTTGACCG
>CAUYOR010016490.1:0-15338 GCA_963573925.1 Callimico goeldii
GTGGTTGTGTTTGTTTAATCTTTTTATTATTGTTGGATTTTTTGGCTGTTTTTTGATTTCGCCCATTTCATTACATGCCTGGGCCACATTGTTTTAATCTTTCTAAAAAAAAAAAAAAAAAAAAAAAAAAAAAAAAAAAAAAAAACACACACACAAATAAATCCAAGAATCTGGAGTGGATGTCTAGGAGAATAAGTGATTAACCAAGCATATTTGTTCTGATGCATTTGATTAGCTCAAGAAGAAGTTCACTAAGTAAGTTAAGTTGGTTGTTATTCCATAAGGCACGACCAGAGTATGACCCCTTGATGATTCCATCAGCAAACCATTTAACACTTATTTGAAGAAGAAACATGATTTCTGTTTGTTGTCTGAAAACCTTGCACTGATTGCAAGTTCTGGTGAGATCTCTGAAGCACTGGCATCAACTTACAAATGGCATCCATGTCTTGAAAGGAAAAAAAAATCCCAAAGACAGCATTGGAGCACTCTTAAACAGTGCTTCATCACAATTTTGTTATTACCACAGAGGTCATTTGAGTATGCTCAAAAGCTTGGGTAACTAACTGTGAGTAAAAAGGTAATTTGGAAGAATTATATTCTGATTTGGAAAAGTTTTTGTTTTCCTTTTATGTCTTAGGGTTATTTCGATAATTTTTAATTTAATTTAACTTAATTTTTTGATGTCACCCAGGCTAGAATGCAGTGGCCTCCCAGGTTCAAACAATTCTTGGGCCTCAGTCTCCTGAGTAGCTGGGATTACAGGCACCTGCCATTATGCCCAGCTAATTTTTTCATTTTTAAATGAGACAGGGTTTCTTCATGTTTGCTAGGCTGGTCTCGAACTCCTGGCCTCAAGGGAACCACCAGCCTTCACCTTCTAAAGTGCTGGGATTACAGCCTAGAGGTTTATTTTTAATTCGACTGTTTCTTTAAGTTTCTCCTGGAGATCACATATTGTTAGATACTGTTTTTGTTTCATATTCTGAGAGTCTCAGCCTTTAAAATGTTGGATTTAACCCATTTACATTTTGTAATTACTATTATATTAGTGATTATTTCTGTCAACTTACTTCATATTTACATTTACTTTTTTCCATTAAATATATTTTCTTTCATTGATTTAAAAGTTGTAACTATAATTTATGTTCAATGACAATCGCCTTAACTTATTATACAAATATATGTTTATTTGCCTCCTTTATTTTCAAAAGCATATTAATATATGCATTTTTCCCTTAACAATAAAAGTACTTTTGATGTTCATGATACCATTGGTCTCTCTTTCCTGCTCTCCCAATCCGTCATGTTGATATTATTTAAAATTTTGGTGATTGGTTGCCATATGTGTTTTTTTTTTTCTTTTCTTTAGTCTTTGAGTGTGTTTGTACTTTTTTTCCTCCTAAGGCAAGGACAGCACTTGCCGATTCATTTGAGGATGCTTATTGCTCATGTCTCCTGTGTCATCCTTCTGAATCTGTAGCTCCTCTTTTTTATGTGCTTTCTCTGAAAGTATTTTCAATGTCAGTCTTCGTAGATCTTTGTTGGCAAATCTGATACTCTAAATGCCTGAGCACATTTTAAATATATACTTAGGTTTTAATAAAAAATTGGAGATAAAACTTTTAGTTTCCAAATATTTTATTTTCAATACTTTATAATATTTCTCAGTTGTTCTAATGCTTCCAATGTTGTTTTGAAAAGTTTGATGCCATTTTGATTCTTATTCCTTTGTAAGTGCTCTCTGCAAGCATTTAGAATTTTCTCTGTGGCCTATATGCTTTAAATTTACTGTAATGTATCTGGATATGTCTTTTTCTTTGTGTTTTCTGTTTCACACTTTATTAGCCTTTTCCATTTGTCTTGATTTCTGGGAAGTTCATTTTTGCTTTTATTCAAATATTTTTTTCTTCCTCTTTCTCTTTTTCTTTTGGGACTCCATTTACCCCCACCCCTTTGGATATTGGCACTTCCACATCAATCTTCCATATCTTTTATCTTATTTCACAGTTTTGATGTCTTTATTCCTTCCTCCCTTCTGAAGTGTTCTCAGCCTTCACTCTCAATTCCCTAATCTTCTCCTCAGCTCTGGCTGTCACTCTAGAAGGCCCATGCTAATAGACCTCGGTGGTTTTCTAACTTTTATTATCACATATAGCACTGCAGTGAATAACCTGCACATACGAAAGGTTCTATAGGATAAATGCCCAAATTTTTAATTGTGAGTCAAAGAACAGCTGAATTTCTAATTTCTGACAGTTAAATTTTTCTCCATAGTGGTGGACCAATTTACACTCCACTGAGCAATATGTAAGAGTACCTTTTACCCCCCAGTTTCAAGCAAAAATCTAAAATTTTAAAGAGATTTTGTCAATCTGATAGTTAAAAATAATTGTTAATGTAGTTTTAATTTTTATTTCTCTTAATATGAGCAAGGTTGAACATATTTTCAGTTATTTATATTTTTAATAAACTTTCTTTCCTTCCTTCCTTCCCTCCTTCTGTCTTTCCATCTTTCCTTCTTTCTTCCTCTCCTTTCCTTCCTTCCTTCCTTCCTTCCTTCCTTCCTTCCTTCCTTCCTTCTTTCTTTCTTTCCTTCTTTCTTTCTTCTTTCAACAGAATCTCACTCTGTCACCCAGGCTGCAGTGCAGTGCTGCAATCTCAGCTCACTGCAACCTCCACTTCCTAGGTTCAAGTGATTCTTCTGCCTTAGCCTCCCAAGTAGCTGGGACTACAGGCTCACGCCACCACACCTGGCTAATTTTTGTATTTTTAGTAGAGACAGAGTTTCACCATATTGCCCAGGCTGGTCTCGAGCTCCTAACCTTGTGACCCACCCGCCTCAACCTCCCAAAGGGCTGAGATTACACACTTGAGTGACTGCACCTGGCCATAAACTTTCAATTCAACTTTTTTTTGACCAAATTGTAGAAAAAATGATAGAATAGGACATGATACAGTTACAAGAATATAAAGAAAAGTGTGAATTTTATTCACTTGTACAGTTTGCTAGTGTCTTTTCTGGGTAATGTTATGCTGAATAAATAGGAGTGCGGTGGTGGGGTGGGGTGGGTAGGGGATTCAGATAAGCCAGAAGCAGGATGATCTAGTCAGATCAATTCAACATCTTGATGTATTTTTTAAAAATTGAATTTTTGGTCTTATTTATGACAATTTCTAGGAACCCTTTGTATGATAGGGAGTTTGCTCTTTGTCAGATAAAATGTTTCCCTCAGATTCTCTTTCATTTTCCGACATTGCCTACAGTTTTTAAATTTTTTGCAATGCAGATTTTCTAAAATTTCATTATAGTCACACTTATCAATCTTTTCTTTCATGGATTTTATATTTTGAGCATAGTTTAAAAAAAGGCTTTTCTTCAAATTCTAAAAAATAATCTTATGCTTTCATTTAGAACTTTTTATATTCAATTTTTTATATTGTAACCTTTGACATATTTGGAATTTCTCCTAATTTAAAGGGTCAGGTATGGATGTACTATTTTTTTAAAGATGGATATCAAGTTGTTACTACATCATTTACCAAAAAACTCGTCTTTTTTCTACTGTTTGAAATGCCACCTTTATTGCCACTAATTTGCCCTATATATTTGAATATATTCCTAGATTTTAAAATCTCTCCTATTGGCCTGACTCTCCATAAAGTCAATACCACACAATTCTACTTATCAAGGCTTTATAAAGTGTTTTTTCTTTTTTTCCATACATCTCCTGAAAGATAAAGCGTTTTAATGACCAGCAGCACTACTCTATCACCATTACTTTTCTTCCTCTGAGTTTTACCGGACATTCTAGGCTTTTTAACTTTCCATATTTAAGAATGTTTGTCCAGTTTAAAAAAGGTCTAATGATTCACTGGATTCATATTAAATTTATCAAGCAACTTAGAGAAAATTCCCATTTTTATTTTATTTAGTTTTCATGTCTAACATGGTATGTCTTTCCATGTGTTCAAGACTTCTTTTTGGTTTCTTCAGTGCTATTTTACTACTTTAAAATTTTCTTCATTTAACATACAGGTCTTGCATATTTCTTGAGTTTATCCCTAAGTATTTTAACTTAATAATACGGTATTTGATTTGAGTCTTTTATTTTTATTTTTTCTTAAGACAGAGTCTTGTTCTGTTGCTGAGATTGGAGTGCAGTGCTGTGATCATAGCTCACTGCAGCTTCTAACTCCTGAGATCAAGAGATCCTCCTGACTCAGTCTCCCAAGTAGCTAGGACTGCAGGTGCATGCTACAACATCTGGCTGGTTTGTCTCTTTTTAATTTTTTTAAGAGATAGAGATCTCACTATGTTTTTTTAAGAGGTAGAGATCTCCAGGCTGGTCTCAAACTCCTGGCCTCAAGTGATCCTCCCACCTCAACCTCCAAAAGTGGTGAGATGACAGGTATGAGCCCCTATGCCTGGAAGAGTCTTTTCTTAATTCATATATTCTTTTTCTTTTCAGAGCTTTATTGAGATATACTTCACATACTGTAATATTTACAGAGTTGTGCAAATCTAATTTTCAAACATTTTCAAAACTCCAGAAAGAAATCACACACACATTAACAGTCATTCTAATTCCCACTCCTCACCCTGCTCCACCTTGCCCTGGTTCCAGCCAACCATGAATCTACTTTTTCTCTCTGCGGATTTGCCTTTTCTGGACATTTTACATAAATGAATCCTAGAATATGTGGTCTTTTTGACTGGCTTCTCTCTCTCTCTTTCTCTCTCTCTCTCTCTCTCTCTCTTTCTTTCTTTCTTTCTTTTTTGCAGAGTCTTGCTCTTTTGCCCAAGCTGAAATGAAGTAGCAAGATCTCAGCTCACTGCAACCTCTGTGCCCCGGGTTCAAATGATTCTTCCTCCCTCAGCTTTCCAAGTAGCTGGGATTACAGGCACCTGCCACCATGCCCAGCTAATTTTTGTATTTTAGGGTTTCGCTATATTGGCCAGACTGGTCTTGAACTCCTGACCTTGTGATCAACCAACCTCGGCCTCCTAAAGTCCTAGGATTACAGGCATGAGCCACCGCGCCCAGAGTTGACTGACTTCTTTCATGTAGCACAGTGTTTTCAAGGTTCATTCATGTTTTTGTATGCATCAGCACTTCACTTTTTTATTGACAAATAACATTTTAGTGCATGGATATAACACACTTTACCCATTTATCAGTTGATAGACATTTAGGTTATTTCCACTTTGGGGGTATTATGAATAATGATACTACAAACACTTGTGTACAAGGTTTTGTGTGAACATATGTTTTTAATTTTCTTGAGTATATACCTAAAAATGAAGCTGCTGAATTATAAGGTAATTATGTTTAACTTTTATAGAAACTTCCAAACTGTTTTCCAAGTGTCTGCAACATTTTGCATTGCCATCAGCACTTTATGAGAGTTTCAATTTCTCCATAACCTCACTAACACTTGCTACTTTCTTTTTTGTCTTAGCCATCGTACAGAGTGTGAAGTGGTGTCTTATTGTAGTTTCTTTTACATTTCCGTAATGACATATTGTGTTGAATATTGTTTCATGTGTTTGATGACCATCTGCATATCTTCTTTGGTGATATCCATTCAAGTCCTTTGCCCATTAAAAAATTAAGTTGTTGCTTTGTTATTGGGTTGTTAATTCATATTTTCTACTTGATTGTTGCTTTTGTATGTGAAAAGCTGTGGGTCGCAGTATTAATTTTGTTCATCAATACTGTAGTAAATTTTCTTATTATTTGTTGTACTTTTTCATTATCTTGGATTTTTCAGGCATGCAATCATATTATCTGAAAATAGGCTAGTTTCTCTTTCCCAGTGTTTCTCTTGTCTGTGATACTCACATTGGCTGGTATCTCTAACGCGATGTTAATAATGGTTACAGGAGACATTCTCATTTTGTTTCTGACACTCTCAGGAATCCTTCTAATGACTTGAATTTGGGGGCTGGAATAGATTTATATTGATAATATTATGAAGTATTAATCTATTATTGGGTTATTTAAAATATTAAAATCAGACTAGACTTAAATTTCCTATGGTCTATGGAACTGATCATATGATTTATCTCTTTAGAGCCAGTGATTCTGTGACTTGTATTAATTTCCTGACATTCAGTCTTCCTCTTATTTCTGGAATAAATTCTGCATAGTCATAAGGAATATATTCTTATTCTAAGGCATTGTTATACTCTGTTTCCTAATATTTTATTTAAGATTTTAAAACTGCAATTAATAAGCAAAATTGGTGTGTAGCTTCCTTTTTTGTGACTATATTCCCTGCCACATTTCCATGTTACATTTACTGCATAGAAAACATTTAGAAGTTTTTCTCATTTTTCAACTCTTTTTAGCAGTTTAAAAAACACTGAAAATGTCTGTTCTTTATTAAAGGCTATGTAAATTCCCTTAAAACATTATTGAAGGCCATTCTGGAGCATAAGTCACTGACAACTATATTAGTCTACTGGGGTTGCCATAACAAAATATCATAAACTAAGTGGCTTAAACAACAGAAATTTATTGTCTCACAGTTCTGGAGGCCGGAAGTTGAGATGAAGGTGTCAGCAGGCTGGGCTCCATGGAGATCTCTGGGGAAGGATCTGTCCAGGCCTCTCTCAGCTTCTGGTGGTTCCTTGGCGTCTGGCAGCATCACTCCAATCATCACGTGGCATCCTCCCTGTGTGCCTGCGTCTGTGTCCAGACGTCCCCTTATGAAAAGGACACCAGCTGTGTTAAATGACAGCCCACCCTGCTCCAGTGTGACCTCATTCTAACTTCACTAATCACATCTGCAATGACGCTGTTTCCAAATGAGGTCACAATCTGAGGCACTGGGGCTTAGGACTTCAACACAGGAATTCAGGGGCATACAGTTCAAACCAGAACAGCAGCCTTCTCCATTTCTTCTCGCAAATCACTCAATTTAAACTTCCTAACTCTTTTGGAGTTCGTTGTGATAAGTCATATTTTTCTAAGAAACTATTTATTTGTTAAATATCTTCAAATATGGCTGAATAAAATGAACCAAATTAATCTTTATGATTTTATTAATTTTCTGTTCCTTTTCCCTTCACAAAAATAAATAATTTTTTCTTCCTGGTTATTTCTCCCTTATTGTTTTTCCTTTGTGGTGTTCAAAAGTTATTTTATTTATGTTATTTAGTGGTTTGTACATTCCACCCCATCCCATCCCCCAACCGTGAACTTTTGTATATATTTCTCAATTATGCTGTTTTCCCCCACATCACTAATTTATATTTTTTTGTTAATGCTTTCAATTTTTTTCTTTAAATGACTAAATGTACTTATTTTAAAATAATTATACAGTAAAATTAACATTTTTACCCTTTAAGGGTAAAGTCCATGAATTATAACATACATATATTCATGTGACTACTGCCATCACCAGGGTACACAGTAGTTCTATGACCTAAAAAAACAAATCCCCCAAGCAAGAAAACCTCATGTGCTGTTGACACCGTCGCCCCATCCCGGCCCCATCCTCCACTGATCTCCCTCACTGTCATTCTGTTCTCCTCCACCGTAGCTTTGTCTTTTAGGCAATTCCATGCTAATAGAATCATCCAGTATATAAACTTTGGAGACCACTACTCTCACAAGCACAGTGCATTTGAGATTCATTCAGATTGGTCTGGGTGTGCATACAGGCCAGTTTCTGGGGGGCTGCAGCACACCACACCCCTTCCCCACTGGCCCACCTCTGAGTGCTAAGGGTCTGTTTCCTGATAGAAACCTCTAGCAGCAACAAGAACAATTCCCAAGCAGTGCCCGTTCCCTTCCCTCATGACAAGATGCACAATTTATCTTCCAGGAAGGAACACTCAACCTTTGCCATAACTTTCTTAAGACTCCCAATTTGCTAATTCATTTTAAGAGAAAAGAAAAATCCTTTCCAAGTGAGTGCTGGGAGTGTGGTGTGATGGGGATTCTTCAGACTCAGAAAGTGACCTGGCCAAGGTCCCCTGGTCCTCTCCACTCTCCCTTCCCTGGAGTGCCTCCCTGCTCTCTGACCCCCTTTGCCTGACTCCAGCTGTGTTTTTAGTGCTCCCTGATGTTCCTACACCCTGAACCCCACAACCACTCTGTGGTCCTACAGCTCCTGACACACCCCAAAAGGCTTTTCCATTTTTAGGTGGCTCAACCCTGCTGCAGCTTTTTAATTATTTTTATTTATTTATTTATTGAGAAGAAGTCTTGCTCTGTCACCCAGGCTACCATGCAGAGGCGTGATCTCAGTTCACTGCAACCTCCACCTGCCAAATTCAAACGATTCTCCTGCCTCAGCCTCCCGAAGTAGCTGGGATTACAGGCACCCGCCACGGAGCCCGGCTAATTTTTGTATTTTTTGGTAGAGATGGGGTTTCACCATCTTGGCCAGGCTGGTCTTGAACTTCTGACCTTGTGATCCACCCACACTGGCCTCCCAAAGTGCTGGGATTACAGGCATGAGCCACTGCACCTGACTTTCTTTCTTTATTTTTTTCCACTACAAATATCTTACAGGCTGGCTGCAAGAAAATGCAAGTAACACATAAACATATTAAGTAAACTATACAATGTGCTTTCATTGCCTGCCTCCAACACCAAGGTCCATTTCAGAGGTGACCACTCTTTATGGACAGCTTGGAATATGTGCCTCCAGATTTTTTTGTGTGCATCTGCAAAGACACACACACACACACACACACACACACACACCTCACACACATGCTCACAGACACCCCTGTACTTTGCAGTAGACTCTGTTGTGCCAATTTTCTTCATCTGGCCAGTGCATCCTTCCTAGCTGCACCCTACTCTGGAAACTCACCCAGGGAAGAAGCTGTCTGTCTCATCCAGAAATGTCTGGAAGTGATGCCCAATCCACTGGGCAGCCCCCTGCCAGCCACTGAATAATACAGGCACAAAATCCTGGCCCCCTTGCTTGGAGGAGGAGCTGCTCTGTGATACCTTTCACACTCCAGAGCTCTCCTGTGACCAGGCTGAGGCTTCCATTGAATCTCTTGCCCGGCTTCTCCCCTGCCCTTCCAGGCTTCCCCCGAGAGCACTTTCTCAGCAAATCTCTCAAACAGGCCTGTATAATAGGTATGCACAATGTATAACAGGTATGCATAGTGTATAATAGGTATGCATAGGCACACATAGCTATTCTGAGAGAGGAGCTCCTGCTCATTGAAGCAGAGGATGGTGGCTTTCTTCCCATGACAGCACCCCATGGCCACCTCTGAATGTGAGTCTACTTCACTTTCTTTTGGCAGCAGAGCTCCCCCTGGAATTGATTAACAGCCCTATTAGTGAGATTGAGCTCATTCATTCATTAGATACATGGTTTATGAAATGCTACTGAATGCCTAGTGCTGCTTTAAGCACTGGGGCTGTCTCCAACTTTTCTCTCTTATAGAAAAGCGGAATATTTTTAAAACATATTTTTGTGTAAGTGGTTCTGAAGCACAGATTCCTGGAGATGGAATTGTGGGTCAGAGAGAAACTGCATTTGCAGCTGGGATGGGTGTCTCTTGGGGAAGTGTTCCTCCTTCAGCTCCAGAGACAGCTCCTGGCTTTGTGTCTACTTTTCTCCCCCATCTTCACCTTGGCAACCTCTCCTCCCCAGCCTTTCCCACCTGCCCAGGGAACACTTGGAACCCTGGCAGGGCTGCTGCTGAGCCCGCCCCTCTGCCACACACTGCTGCTCTGGGTGTCAACCCTTCCTGCTGTCTCAGTCCCTCAGACACCAAGGCCTCCCGACTCATCTTTTCTCTGGTCCCTGTTTAACGAAGGAGGAGTTTCGAACTCAGAGAGGTTAAGTGACCCACTTTTCTAGACCCATTTGTCCAAGTTCCTCCCAAACATCTCCACCAGCCTGTCCCGGGGGCACTTCAAATTCAGCATCCTGGATTAATTCTCTTCATGTCTGACCTAAATATTGCCTTTTCTGTTCCCTATTATAAATGGCCAAGAGAAAATGTCCCATGACAGATGGCTCCCCTACCCCACCTTGTCAGGCACAGGTCTCCTGTGTTCTTCTGAGCCTGTCTCCTGGGTCTTCCGTTGTCACTGCCCCCTGCAGCCCTGGTCTGGATTTGTGGTTGCCAGCTGCCTTGCTGCCTCCACCGGCAGGACATCCCTGGTCCTCACAGGCCCTGGAGACTCCATCCTCCAGTGCAGCTATCAGCACCACTCTTGGCTCTAGCAGCCCGCTGGGGACTCAGGAGGGCCGGTGGCACCAGAGGCCAGCATAGTTCAACTCAGGTCACTTCATGCAGGCACCTTTCAGGTTCTCAGGCCCTGGGGACCAGCACCACACACAGCTGTGGGTCCTCTCGAGCCGATGCCATGACTCAGCCACCGCAGCCTGCCCCATGCTGCCCCTCTCTTACTTCACAAGGCCTCCTCCCTTGGCCCCCTGGACAGCTGCTTCTTTTCTCCCGGGACAACATGGGACTCTGGGGTTCACCAGTGCATGTGTGGGGCATCAGAGGAGCTGAGCGCTGCCTGTGAAGGTCACTTACCATGTGTTGGGGAAATGGGACAGGATGGGAGGGCAGACATTTGGGCTGGTGTCATAGAGATCCAAGACCCCCAGCTCACCATACTGCTTGACTTCAGGTGCCTCACTGGCAAGTCGAAGACTCTCAGAAGGCCCGTCCCAGAAAGCAACTCTCTAGAGATCTACTAAGCATCTTCGGAGAAAATTTAGGAGCACGGATGGTTTGTATCAGGCCTCTGTTCTTTCCTAAACTCTTCTGGGTAGCTTTGTGTCCCTTGAGTACTTATCAGGATGCCACATGGCACAGCAGGTGGTGAATAAATGTGTCATAAGTGAGCCTCAGGCTTTTCATCAGGGAAACATATGACTTCTCTGATGGAGCAATGTCACTCCATTTTACATACCTGCAGGAATGTTTAACATGGGAGTGACCGGGACACTTCAGGTGACTGTGTTTATTGGTAAAACTTTTCAGAGGACAGTTTATTAATCTATACAGAAAGTTATAAAATTATACAATGCCTTTAATTTTACTCATTGAAATTCTAAAGAAATAATTAAGGATATATGTAAGATTTAGCTGGAAGGTTGATCTATAAATAGCAAGGGCTATTTATAATAGAAAAAAGTTGACAATCTATGTCCATTAAGAGGAGATTAATTAACTAAGTTCTGGAATTTAGATACGATGGAATTCTGAGCAGTCACTAAACATTGTATTATTGAAGTATATTTTGGGTGTGGAAAAAAAGTTGTAATATGTTACTGAATTGAGTCACATTATAAAATAGTATGTACTTAATGGAAACACTTTACAACAAAAATGTACATGATATCCATTTTTAAACATCTGGCAGGGTCTTGCTACTCAAAGTGTGGTCCCTGGCATCACTGGGAGCTTGTCAAAACACAGAACTGCAGTCCAGCACAGCCTCAGGTGATTCCCACGTAGTGAGGTCTCAATACTGGGACCCACACAAACACCACATCTGTATGTGGGGCTACTAGGAGTCTATTATTTCTCCTTTTTGCTTATTTATTTGTGACAACTGTGTATTACTGACATAATAAAGAAAAAGGAAAGATGGACATTCTCTGAAAAACACAGGGATGGTTGCCTTGTCATGGAAGCTTTCCTGGCTCTTTCCTTTCCTTTCTGGGACCCCTCGCTGAGCTCACATTAAGCCCCGCTCCTTCTTGGGTGCATTTGACTCTGGCAAGGGGGTTCTTGGCTTGAAGAGTGGCACTTTCAGAACCACTGCTACTTTCAAAGGGGCTCTGCTCCTGCTGGACAGGGTGTGAGGCTGAAGGTGCATGGGCCTTCGGTCTCCCCGACCCCACCCAGGGCCCCTTGCTGGCCCTCCCACTCTGCTGCATGGTCTGCATCCATTAAGATGCAGACTGCTTGGCAGATTAGGTCATTTCTTTTCCAGTAAGTGAATTGGCTGCTTATGCATTCTCCTGCAGCACCAATGCCAACACATTTCTCAATCCTCCTCCCCTCATTGGACAAGGTCAAGAACAGACTGTTTCCACCTTCCTCACATCAATCTGTTGGGCTGCAGCAGGTGGCTCTGCTGGAAGGCCACTGCCCTCATCCTGACCGTCCAGGAGAGTGTCTTTCCCCAGTTCCAGTGACGTCAGGCGGATGCTGCACCTGCAGAGGAGAGCAGCTGACTCTGAAGCTGGCCCTTGGGTCACATCCCCACAGGTGCATGGTGAGAGCAAATGACACTTGTGGCTCTCAGAGTGCGGGCTACATGTCACAGGCATGGTCTCCGAAGCCTCTGAAACAAGCAAGATCCTCTCCCCCAAGGCAGAGCGTAGACTAAGCCCTGCTGTTTCTTCCAGTTGAGCAAGGAGGATCCAGGTTGGGTTCCCACCTGACTTGGTTCTGAAGTCTGTCCCCTGGGAGTAGAGTTGCCAGCATGGTGTCTGAATATGTCATGCAGTTTCCCATGATTGAGGGTGACCAAAGTTTTAAAGACCCAAGAAAGTGCTGAGTCCAGTGGCCTGATTTCACTTGCTTTATTTTTTGCTGAGTACTGACCTTCATTCAGGGTTTAGGGCCAACCTGTGTGGGTGGGGTGTGGGGAGGTCTGCACCTCGAGGAGCCTGGCATGGGGGTGGGTGGCTCATGCTGACTGGTTGCATCTGTGCCTGAGCTTGGCCTTCTCACACCTTTGCCCATTAATACTGCCCCCCGCCCACACACCCTCATTTTCAGAAGGTTCCACCCAGGAAAGGAGAGTTGCCACCAGCTATGGTTTGGGACAAGCTGGGCCCTTGGAACCAGAGTTTATAGTGGGGAGGGGGTGGGGAGTGTAGGGAAAGGCATGGGTCAGAGTGTACCCCCCACCTACCCTGCCCTCTCCTCCTTCACCTTTGTCACCCCACCCTGTAGTTGGCACCGGTTCCCACGACATCTCCCATGTGACCCTTGTCAGCCTAGGGATCAGCCTGCTATCAGCACCTGCCGCCTCATCCTGGTTGCCCACTCCAGGGGCCTCTTACTGCATTTGTCACCACCCTGCAGACCTGGCCAGGGCGGAGCATGTGGGGCCTGCACCATTGGGAAGATCTGGCGAGGCTCAAACTGAATTATTCTACATGCTTCCTTATACATTCCAAAAATGTCTGAAAAAAAAACAACTGGAGAACACATCAGGAGTCCTCAGCCACTCCTCCTCTCTCCTCTGTGGATGCATTCATTTCATTGTCTTTTCTTTCCTTCTTGTCCCTGTTTCTCATGGAGGACGCTGTGCTGGCCCTCAATGTTGGGGCCTCTGCTGACCTTCCTCCAGCCTCATTCATTCCTCAGATGAGAGGTCTTGTCTCAGGGCTGAACTCCCCACTCCACTCAATTCCGGCTCCTAAGGACCCTAAGACTGGATCAGGAACTACTACAGTCACCTGGCAGCCTGTATACATGGATGCAATAATCCTGGGAGTCCCCAAGAAGGAAATCCCCACTGCGTGTTCTTCCTGGCTTCCTGCGGTGTTTCCCAGAGTAAGTCGGAGGAGCAGGAAAAGTGGCTTCACCAGCATCTCTTCATGGCTGTTGATAGAAATGCTATGCGGACGAGTGGGAGTGGGGAGAGACACAGAGCCAAGGAGGCCCAGCACTCGTCCGAGGGCTAATCTTTGGAGTCCCTGGCAGGGAGCAGGTAATGAAGGAGTAATGCCCAGCAGGAGTGAGTCATCGGACTGGAGACCAAGAAAGGGCCAAGGAGGCACTCAGTGCTGAAGGAATAAATGGTGGGCTCTGGACTTTAGTTAGCGTTCCTCACAATGTGTCAGATGAGAAAGGGTCTGGGTTCAAATAGGTTAGGAAGTGCCGCTCGACCCCAGTTAAATGTGTTCATCTCTGTTCATCTTCATCAGAATTGAGAGGAAAAGTTGGCGGTGAGTAAAAGGAGCTGGGAGGCCACATGAGAAAAGGACTTTGTGGGTCATTGATTCGTTGACCCCTCTCCTGTGAACTCTACCCCCAGGGACATCACCCAAGGACAGCGGAAGGGTGGCCTGGAAGGGCCTGGAGGAGAGGTGGTCATTGGAGTGGGACCCAGGCCAGTGGCTGTGGGGATGTGGGAGGTGGGCGGCCAGTGGTCAGGACAGGGTTCTCCCTGGGGTGAGGACTGGACCCTGCGTGGTCACCGTGATCAGGGTGGGCCAGGGCACCTTCAAGTAAGGCAGGACAGTGAGGCCTGGAGGCCACGAGCTGTGGGTGGTACCTGCGCTCCCCCAGGCTCGCAGAGCACTGGTCAAGCGGACCCTGGAGAGGCCTCACTGCGGCCCTGCCCTTTCTTTCTGGGCATCCCTGTCCTTTCCTGGAAGGGAGAAGCAGCAGCAGATTGTCCGACCTTGGCCATAGCAGCTCCTTTCTTCCAGGAGCCTGACTGACCCCGTGGCACTAGGAGCAGCCTGCTGGGCGTTGGCCCTTGTCGGCCCCAGCCCTGGTCTCCTGGGCAAACCCCTTCACCTAAAGAAGAAAAGCCCTCGCCAACTCCATCCTAATCTAGACGCACTTCTCTCCAAGAGGCTAAAGGAGCCTACTCGGCTCTCATTCTCTGATTCTCTGTCCTCCCCTAAGACCTCAGGCTCATCCCTGGCCCCAGGCCGTTTATCTTTCTCTGTTATTGCCTCCCGGCGCCCAGAATTTTCGGCTTTCTAACTCCTCCGCAACATGCCAATTCTCTATCACCCAAGGCTGAAGAACTACGTTTGCGAAGAGGTGGGGGGAAGGGCGGGGCTTCCGTGGAGAGGGCGTGACCTGAGAACGGAGGCGGGGCCTGTTGGAGGGGCGGGGTCTGAGAGCCCAGCAGAGGACAGCCAGTGCCTCGCGCTTCCCAGCCCCCACGCCCCCGTCTCAGCGGGTCCCCGCTTAGTCCAGCACCCTGGGGGAATGCTACGCTCTGGCTGGCAGCACGCCCTGCCCGCCCTCATCTCGTCTTTGCGCCTGGTCACTGAGCGTCCTGCACAGTTGCCATCCGTGCCCACACGCTGCTCCGGGGCCGCCGTGTCCCGGTGTGGCTGCGTCTTGGGGTCTCCGCTGCGCTCGTTCCGCTTGCCACTGTCGTTTGCTTATGGGCCTTTCCATTAAGAAGCAAGCGCCGGGCGCGGTGGCTCAAGCCTGTAATCCCAGCACTTTGGGAGGCCGAGGTGGGTGGATTACAAGGTCGAGAGATCGAGACCATCCTGGTCAACATGGTGAAACCCCGTCTCTACTAAAAATACAAAAAATTAGCTGGGCATGGTGGCGCGTGCCTGTAATCCCAGCTACTCAGGAGGCTGAGGCAGGAGAATTGCCTGAACCCGGGAGGCAG
>CAUYOR010016491.1:0-10028 GCA_963573925.1 Callimico goeldii
ATCACCATCACCATCACCATCATCATCACCACAGCCATCATTATCATCAGCAGCATCACAATCATATTCATCTCATCACCATCACTATCACTGTCATCACTGTCATCACCATCATCACCATCATAATCACCATCATCATCACCATCACTATCACCGTCATCATCACCATCACTATCACTGTCATCACCATCATCATCACCATCATCATCACCACAGCCATCATTATCAGCAGCATCACAACCATCTTCATCTCATCACCATCACTATCACTGTCATCACCATCATCACCATCATCACCGTCATCATCACCATCACTATCACTGTCATCACCATCATCATCATCATCACTACAGCCATCATTATCATCAGCAGCATCACAACCATCTTCATGTCATCACCGTCACTCCACCTTCATCATGTCATTGTCACCGTCATCATGTCATTATCACCATCATACCATCACTGTCACCATCCTCATCATGGTCACCATCACCACCATCTTCGTCTCATCACCACCACCGTCTTTGTCATCATCACACCAGTCAGCATCGCTGTTGTTAATGCTGCTGTTGGCACACTCCTCACAGCTTCCTCGTGCGTGCCTGTGTGCAAGGCTGCCTGGGAGGGGCTGGGCCGCTGGGGATCTTTCTGGAGGAAGAGCTGTGAGTGCGACCTCACAAACAAGCCGTGCAGAGCAGACGTGGCTGGGCCTGGCCTGGCTCCCATCCTGCAATCCTCCTGCCTTGGGAAACGGGGAGTGTATGGATGAACACACGGGCTCTGGAGAGACAGGAGGGCTCCAGCCGGGCTTGGAGGACAGGGAGCCTCAGTAGCGTGGCCCTGGGCACTCTACCAGCCCTCGGGGTGTACCCTGGTGGGCTTCAGTCCAAGCCGGAGCCGCTGCACAGGGTCCCTGCTCACTCCTCATCCCCAGGCACTCTCAGCCGTGCTCTGCCGCCCGTGCCCACTCATCCCATTTTCTGCCCCAATTGTTTCGACTCCTTCCTCCAAGGACCACAGATGTCCCTTCCCTCTGCGTGGGTCCCAGAATTCAGGGCCAGTCAGGCCTTAGCTCAGAGCAGGCACCCTGACCACCCATCAGTCCCGGCACCAGATGCAGGAGGGAAGCAGAGCCAGGAGCTGGGTGGCCTGTCCAGTCCGGTGCCTGAGGGAAAGCCCAGCTCCATCAGGCCAGGCTTCAGATGTCAACCTATGTCCAGCAGCTCAGCCTCTAACTGTCCCATCACCCTCTCTACCATGGATCTGGCTCCAGGCCGAGGGGCCAGTGGCAGCAGGGTGTGCTGGAGACCCCCTGTGAGAAGGACAGGGGTCAGCTGTCCTCCCCACCATGACCTTTAATAGTCCCCATCCCAAACCCACCCTCCTCCCTGATGTCTGGGCCTCATGCCCCACCCAGAGCCCCAGAGGCAGCCCCCATGCTCTGTCCCTGCAGCCTGGCAACTGTGGGCAGCATGGGCCCCCCTGCACGGGCCTGGGTTCTCCCACCTGCTGGCCTTGCCTGGCCTTTGTTCCAGTGGGAGGCCCTGGGACCACACCCCACGGTGCCTGGGAGGGCAGAGGTGGTTCCGCTGCCAACGCAGGGCCTTGGGACTCAGTCCCTCATCTGGCCCAGCCGAGGCCCAGGACAGCGCCCTGCCCAGGAGATCAGGCTCCAACTTAACCCCTTGCCCTGGCTCATCGGCTCCTCCTGGCTGTGCCGGGATTCCTGGCTCTTGGTCCCCATCCACCCCTCCTCCCAGCAAGCCAGGCTGCAGGCCCCACCTTCTCCCCAGCTCCTTCCTTCCTCCTGTGGCCTGTGTTGTCTCCAGGAGACCAAGGGGCTCAGGAAGCAATTCTGCCTGTGGGCACTGCTGACCTGGGCAGGCAGGGGCAGGGTGGGGCACATTTCCTCCAGTCTCAGGATGGCAGGGGCAGCACAGCCAAGCTGCAGAGCAAGCTGCCCTGCCCCCACTGTGTCTCTTGGGGCCTGTCCCCCGCCCACCTGAGCCCTCCACCAGGTGTTTCTTCTGCGTCCAGTCCATGCCCACTGGCTGCCTGTGCTCCAGGGTGGGTTCTGGGCTGGAGCTGCACCCCAGGCTCTGCAAAGCCACCATGGTGACAGCGTTTCCAGGGAAACTGCACCAGCCTGCCAGACCTGCCTGCCTGCTCCCCAGGGCTTCAGCAAGTGCAGGCGGGGGACACCCAGGTGGGAGGAGCGTGCCTGAGTGTGAGAAAGAGCGCAGGAGGGTGTGGGGTGTGTTTATGGGTTGTGTGTCCATGAGGTGGTGTGTATTTGGGGGTATCCTTGAGAGCCTGTGTGTTTGTAGGTAATTGTAGGGCACATGCCTGAGGGTCCTGGGTGTGTCTGTGTGTGTACATGTGTGAGCGCATGTGTGTCAGTGTGTGTGTTAGGGTATCTGTGTCCACATATGCATGTGTGTGCACACACGTGTCCATATGTGTTGGGGTATCTGTGTATCCATGTATGTGTGCATGTGTGTGTGTGTGTGTGTGTGTGTGTGTGCAGATGCTGAGGTGTCATTGTCTCTGTGTGCAGTGTGTCAGCATGTGTTGGGGTGTCTGTGTGTCTACATCTGCATGTGTTGGGGTGTGTGGGAAATACAAAAGTTCCTCTTTAAACTTTCCTTTCTTGTTAAAATACGAATCATCAGTGTGCTAACAACTCTTTGTGAAGCCCTATCCTATGCAGCTGTTAGACATGCCGTGCTTACAGGCACACAGATTCTATGTGCACATTCTCTGTCCTTGTGCTTAAACCAAGGTATCTGTGCTGGACCTGCTCACAGGCGTGTCCCCGCTCTCCATGGCTTTTACCTGTTTAGAAAAGGTTTAAGTTGTTAGACAATCAGGTTTTAGTTTAGATTGTGAGGTCTGGCTCCAGCGAACAGAGATCAGACACTGCAGGAAGAAGGACCCCAAATGTGTATGGGATAAATTTGTGTGTTTTTCTTTGTTCGTTGCACTCCTGAGGCAAGATGGTTAGTGAGAGTCCCTTCCTGAAGTCCAGGAAGTAAAAATGTCATTGCTAAAAAATCCTTTGTCTCAGTGCTGATTTTTCTTTGCGGCACCGAGCACCTATTTCCAACGGTATCTGTGTATCTGTGTATGTGTGCACATGTGTGTCCATGTGTGCATGTGTTGAGCTGTTGTCTCTGTGTGCATGTGTGCACATGTGTTTTAGTGTGTGTTGGGGTGTCTGCATCTGTGTATATGTGCATACGTATGCATGTGTTGAGGTGTCACTGTGTGTGCATGTATGCATGTGTGTGTCAGTGTGTGTTGGGGTGTCTGCATCTGTGTATGTGTGCACGTGTGCCCATGTATGGTGGTGTGTTATTGTGTCTATGTGCATGTGTGCGTGTCAGTGTATGTTGGGGTGTCTGTGTGTATGTGTGCCCATGTGCACATGTGTTGAGCTGTCATTTTGTCTCTGTGTGCATGTGGGTGCACATGTGTGTCAGTGTGTGTTGGGGTGTCTGTGTGTGTATGTGTGCACAGGTGTGCATGTGTTGAGGTGTCATTTTGTCTCTGTGCATGTGCACGTGTGTCAGCATGTGTTGGGGTGACTGTGTATCTGTGTATGTGTGCACGTGTGCCCATGTATGGTGGTGTGTTATTGTGTCTGTGCATGTGTGCGTGTCAGTGTATGTTGGGGTGTCTGTGTGTATGTGTGCCCATGTGCACATGTGTTGAGTTGTCATTTTGTCTCTGTGTGCATGTGGGTACACATGTGTGTCAGTGTGTGTTGGGGTCTCTATATATGTGTGCACACGTGTGTCAGTGTGTGCGCATGTTGGGCGTCACATATGTATCCTGAGTGTGCTTCTGTGGGCCTGAGGGTCCCTAGTGGGCAACCTGTCTACCCAGCACCTAGTGGCTGTGTCCTTGGCAACACAGCTGCTCCTCTCAGCCCGTCCCCAGGGGCCCTGAGCCTTCAGGCAAACTCACCTTAGCCAATGACAGCAGCCCTTAGGGACCACTCGGGCTGAGTTTGGACCTGGCCCGGAGCCATGAGGGTACTGTGATCCTCTGAGGGCTGGGCAGGCCTGGCAGGGCATGAGGGTCCTGAGAAGAAAGATGGTGCCTTCAGATCATGGGGAGTTCCTCAAAGCTTCCTCTCCACCTCACCCCTGCACACCAGCCCCTCTCAGCCTCCTCCTGGGGCTCACTAGCACCCCCTCCCCAGGGGCTCCCCCTCCCCACCATTCCTGTCCCCTGAGGTCCCTGGGCACTCAGCGGCTCAGGCTGGCCACCTAGGAGGTGCAGGCCCAGGGACTGGACCCAGCGAGGCAGGGCTGGGTTTCACTCTGAGACCTGAGGCACCAGCCCTGTGAGGCACCAAGGACAGAATCGTCCTGAGGGTCAGTCTATGGGGCACAGCTGTCCCCCGCAGCCCCCAAGCCCCCATCAGTCCACACAGGCTGAGTCCACACAGGCTGAGTCCACACAGGCTGGGTCCACACAGGCTGGGTCCACACAGGCTGGGTCCACACAGGCTGAGTCCACACAGGCTGGGTCCACACAGGCTCGGTCCACACAGGCGCAGCAGCTCCTTCCTGCCTACCTTCGTAGCCCCAGGTCCCCTCCCCAAAGAGTCTGAGTGGCCCAAGGCAGGGCAAAGTCTCACCTTGCCTGGAAATCTGGGAGGCTCCAATGACCCCTGAGCCTGAACCTCGTTTGTCCATTCACTTATTCATTCATTCATTCATTCATTCTGCCATCAGGTCCTGTGGAGCTCTTAGCTGAGTTCCAGGTCCCAGGCCATGTGTGAGGCCCCAGGGAGTTGAGATGGCCCAGGACAGGCCCTGTCTCCCCTGCTCTCCCAGTCTCCTGGTTCATCACAGAGGCTGGTGCCTTCGTTGGGGTGAGCAGCTGTGAGGGGCAGTTCAGGCATGAAAGAGGGAACCAGTCCACTTTGGAGCATCAGGGAGGACTCCCTGAAAGAGGCCATCTCCAAGCTGATGCTCAAGGAGCGGAGAACAAGCTTGGAGGCTGCCACTTCGGAAGGCGAAAGTTTCTAGACAGGGAGCACAGAGAGGGATGCAGCGGGGAGCTCCTTCGAGACAGGGTCCCCTGCCAGGCAGTGTGAGAAGCCGGGGCAGGCTGCTGGCCATGGGGATGGGCCCAGAGTGAGTGTCCAGAAGGGCCGGGCTGGGGGGCCTGGTAGGGGCTGTCCCAGGCAGGTCTGTAGCGTGGACCACGGCAGAGCCCCGGGAGGCTTCCCGGTGATGCAGGCTGGGGATCAGCTGTGGAGGCCACGGCGGGGATGGAGCAGGTGCAGTGGCTCACCAGCCACCCAGAGAACGGGGAGCCATGCCCCATCCATGCCGGCCCAGGCTAGGCCCGGGTGAACACAGTGTGGAGGAGGCAGAGTGTGGAGGTGGCCAAGTCAAACCCAGGTGACTACAAAGTGTCACTCTGTGTCCACCCTGTGACAACGCAGGCCCCAGGAGAAGCAGCCTGGAGGTTCCCCCCCTGCAGGCCCAGGGGAAGCCACGTAGCAGGGGGCCAGGTCAGGAGGGGCTCAGCTCCCACAGGTCTGGGCACTGCCAGCAGAGCACCCGAAGGACCTAGCTGCCCTAGCCCCAAGGGCAGGGGAACAACCACCCAGCAGGGCTGGGACGCTCTGCGGGCCCGCAGTGCTGGAGGCGCGCACGCCTCCCCAGGCATGCTCCCAAGCAGGCCGTTTAGGCAGCAGATGTGGCACCACCCTGGGCCCAGCAGAGGCTGCCAAGTCCACCCTCCCCCAGCAGGAAGGGGGTCAGGACCTGGCCGGGGCAAGAGAGACGAGGAGAGATGGGGGCGGGCAATGACCGGACCCGGCGGCCTTCATCCCACCTGGCCAGCATTGCCCCCTCCCTCGCCTCCCCATGCCCACGACCCCAGGGACTGGCCTGATGTGGCCACTGTCCTGGAGAGACACAGCACGTTTACAAGTTTGATCCGAGGTAGAGGTCTTCCTCTTTGCTGGTTGGAATATGTCTGCTGTGGCTGCCTTAACGGGAAGATGAAAGTATTAAAATGAGCAGAATGCACCCAGTTCACGTTTCAGGCAAAAAGGTTTCCCCTTTAAGCTAATAACGGACTGAAGACAGAAAGGAGGTCAGCTCCAGGCTGAGGAGAATGAGTAGCTTTGCAGCTTCTCCCCCGGGGGGCCTGGAGCTGGGTGCAGGCTGCAGCCCCCCCCCACCCACCTTGGCCGCATGCTGGCCAGGTGGGCGGCCCCAGGCACCCTCCTTACACCTGGGATGCCATTTGTCTGCAGGTACCCAGGGCCCCTCCCTTCATGCCTCACAGAGCGGGAACTGAAACAAGAGGCTGGGGGAGTCCGTTTTCCGGCTGGAAGTCTCCAGTAAAGGAGCTTGCCGGGCGCCGGTTCACAGCAGCACCGGCCCGGGGAAGGACACGGAGGGCCTTCATGACGCAGTCGTGACGCAGTCTCTTCAAGCGCTGATTCCACCTGCTCCAGAAGCCAACCTTTCTTTGGTTCTGAAAGCAACAACAGAGAGATGACTTTGGTGGTGGAGACTGGTCTTTGTTCAAAGAAATGTCACCACCCTGGTCACGAGGCTGGGGCATAACAGACCACAAAGCCAGGTGGTGGCCAGCCCGCAAGCTTCAGCAGCAGCTTCTCCCGGGAGGGGTGCCTGGCAGTGCCTGCAAGGAGGGAGGCCCCGGCAGTGTCTGGGTCCCTGTCCCCACGCTGTGGGTGCACTGGGTGAAGAGGGAGGCGGGTCCTGGTCTTCCCGGCCCCCATCATGCTCCCTCGACCACATGCAGCTCGGGCAGCCCCAGCTGACCAACCCCATCCTTGAGACCCGAGGCCACCTGAGAAGGGCCTTGGAGGTCATCTTCGTCTGTTCCTGCTGCTAAAACAAAATACCTCAGATGGGGCAATTTGTACCCAGAAATTCATTGCTCAGTTCTAGAGGCTGGAAGGTCCAAGACCGAGGCCCCAGCAGATTCAGCATCTGGTGAGGGCTGCTCTCTGCTCTCTGCTCCCAGGACGGGCTCTGTGCTCTCTGCTCTCTGCTCTCTGCTCCCAGGACGGTGACTTCTTGCTGCATTCTCACCCAGTGTCAGGGTCGGGAGGGTGGGGAAGGGAAACCAGGACCACCCAAGTCTCTTATGAGGCTGCTGGCCCCATTCACAGCCTCCACACCTCCCAGAGCCCCCAGTGATGCCATCCCGCTGGGGCTTAAGTTCTTTTATTTTTGATATAGAGTCTTGGCGACAGGCTGGAGTGCTGTGGCACGATCTCAGCTCACTGCAACCTCCACCTCCCAGGGTCAAGTGATTCTCCTGCCTCAGCCTCCCAAGTCGCTGGGATTACAGGCACGCACCACCACGCCTGGCTAATGTTTTGTATCTTTAGTAGAGATGGGGTTTCACCATGTTGACCAGGATGGTCTCGAACTCCTGACCTCATGATCCAGCCACCTCGGCCTCCCAAAGTGCTGGGATTAGAGGTGTGAGCCACTGCGCTCGGCCAGGCTTAAGTTCTCACAAATGAATTTGGGGATGACACTGACATTCAGACCATAGCAGCAGCTTGACCAGGCCATGGTCCCAGCCATATGGTCAGACACCAGCGTGGATGTCAATCAGGAGACTGGGTGGAGCAGCGTACTGGCCATACTGTGGCCTCTTCCCAGCAGTCCAAGGTCTCAAGAGAAAAAGACAGCAGTCCCCGAGGAAGAGGAAGTCCTGCCCCCCAGGAGGAAGAGGAAGTCCTGCCCCTGGACAGCGGTCCCGGAGGAAGAGGAAGTCCTGCCTTCGAACATGAGTGGCAGCCACCACTTTCCCTCTGTCTCCAGCCTGCCCACCCGCAGGTGTCAGACGAGCAGCTGCCGCAACCGCATAAGCCAGTTCCTTACAGTAAATCTCTCTTGCATGCTCTCTCTGTGCATATGTTTACATTACGCATATATGTACTATATACACGTACACTACATATACACACTGTGTATACACATTACACATATACTCTCTGCAGAATGTACAGGCATGCAATATACACACCCTATATACACTCTATGCACGCACATTCTATATATTTCCTGGAATTCCACTGGGCAGTCCTGCTAACACTGACGTCACTGCCTTGTGGCCCTGTCTGTGAGGGAAGCTGGGAGATTGTTTTCACCCCCCACCCCCAAACCCATCAGTACTGAGCCTCTGTGATGAAGAGGAAGGAGATGGGCATTCCCTGGCACCAGCATCCTCTGTTTCTTCCCTCCCAGCTCCCCTCTCCACTGTGGCAGATCTGACAGGGCTCTCCTCCGTCCTCAGGACTCAGCCTCACCCAGTGGGACAAGCTCCTTCTTCCCCATGCAGCATTGCCATTGCAGGGGGTTCTGTCCCTGCTGGTCCCCACACTCACAGCACATGACGGTGTGGGTAGAGTTCAGGTGGGGAACGAGGTTACCAGCCTGTCCTGCCCAGCGGGCCCTATGGGAGAGGCGCCCCCATAAGTGACAGAGAAGCCCCCTCCCTTTGGCCCTCTTTCCCTTCTCTGCCGCCACCCCAGGTGCTGGGGCCAGGGCCAGGAGGGCGAAGTCTGATCATGGCCCCAACCTCTGTGTGTTTGCCGGACACCAGAGCCTTCCTCCTCCCCCTCCTCTCCCCTCCGCTGGCCTGCTGTCTCCTGAGCACTCACTGTCCAGTCTACGGCTGTCTGCAGGGGTCACCATGTCCTCCTCCATGACCCTGGCCTTGAGGGCCTGGGCTGCAGGGGCTGGGCAGGAGGCGTTGTGGAGAGGCTTCTGGAGAGCTGGGGGATGCAGTCCTACAGTCCCCTCCTGGTCTCCAGGGGCAACAGGGAATATTTCTCGGTCTGTGGGACCCCTGTATGTGAGAGCCTTCCCCGCTGAAGAAGCTTTCTCTGCTCTGCCTGACGCAGCAGATGAGGACCGAGGGCCCGGATGGTGCCCAGGGCTGGAGAAATCAGGCTGATGTGAGCCTCTGGCAGCCAAGGCTGCCACGCTGCCCCTGAGGCCGGGTCACCTGCCCTGCTGTGGCCTTCTTCTCTCCTGGGCTCAGCCCCCGTGCTCACTACAGGGTGGGTGCCCCTCCCAGGCCCTCCCAGCCCCTCCGACATCTCACTGAAGGCCTTTCCCAACTTAGGCTGAAAGGCTGGGACTCCTCGCCCTCCCTAGGAGCACAACCCGCCTGGGGCAGGTGCATCCTGGGGGCACTGTTCCCTGGCTAGCAGCCTAGCCCCACATGCACTGCCCATGGATGGGTCAGGAGAGCCAAGGAGTGAGGGCAGGAGACGGGGCCTTTCTCCCCACCCCACCCCAGGTGGCACTCCCAGAACAGCCGGAGCACTGCCCTCACCCCACATTACCCTCACCCCCCAACACGCGGAACCTCGGCCCACTGCCCCCTCCGTAGCACCCCTGAGCCACCCTCTCCATGACCCCAGCTGCCACTGAGGTGCAGACCCTGGCTCTCAGGAACCCCTAACCTCTGCTTCTCCACTATATGGTCCCTCACGTGGGCTGAGTGATGCCCAGTGCCAAGCATCCTTGCAGGGCTCAGGGTCCTGTTCCTCAAAGATGGCTCAGGGCTGGGGGTGGTTGCCTGGCAGATGCCAGGCCTCTCAAATTGACCTGCAGTACGCTGCCAGCAGGGCAGGAATGACTCAGCCAGCTCCCAGCATGTGTGCCAAGGCAAGCAGAAGAGAAAGGGGGTTCATGTTCTAATTTTAATTTTCATCAAAATATACTCATAGAGGGAGAACTCAAGTAGCACAGAAAAGGCTGGGGCAGCACTTCCCGAACCCCACGGCCACCCCTCAATCCAAGAGCCCCTCCCTGAACCCACCAACCCAAGAGCTTCTCCCTGAACCCCACAGACACCCCTCAACCCAGGAGCCTCTCCCTGAACCCCAAGGACACCCCTTAACCCAAGAGCCCCTCCCTGAACCCACCAACCCAAGAGCTTCTCCCTGAACCCCACAGACACCCCTCAACCCAGGAGCCTCTCCCTGAACCCCACAGACA
>CAUYOR010016492.1:0-38064 GCA_963573925.1 Callimico goeldii
TGAATCTGGAGAACATCATCCTCAGCAAACTGATGCAAGAACGGAAAACAAAATACCTCATGTTCTCACTCATAGGTGGGTGATGAACAATGAGAACACATGGACACAGGGAAGGGAGTACTACACACTGGGGTCTATTGCGGGGAATAGGGGAGGGACAGCCAGGGGGAGGGGGGAGCTGGGGAGGGATAGCATGGGGAGAAATGCCAAATGTGGGTGAAGGGGAGGAAGGCAGCAAAGCACACTGCCATGTGTGTACCTATGCAACTATCTTGCATGTTCTGCACATGTACCCCAAAACCTAAAATGCAATAAAAAAAAATTAAAAAAAAACAGCCTCTGGGTCCTGAGCCTTCTCTTTGTCCCAGGACTTTTATCACCTCTTTCTCGGACTGTCTCATCAGCCAATGAGTGATCACTCCACCTCTAATCTCATCCTTTAAGGTTCCTCATCCAAATTGAATGGATCTGAAAATTGTTTCTTCTTGTTGTTGAAGGAAATTGATTTTACAAAGGATGATGGGAATTTTTATGCCAGGTTGGAGGCCACATTATCCCTACTCAGCCCAGGCATGAGGTCCCCTACTTCATGTTCTAAACTAAAATATTTTGTCCAGGTCTCAATTTCTTTCTGAGAAACTGAGGAAAGCTGGGATAATCTCTACCCTGAGTCTACCGTTTTGAAATATCCAAGTATAACTCTTCACTCATTTCTTTTCAAAGTCAGTCTGGCTATACACACACAAAAGACAGCAAGCAGAATGACAGAGTGAATATTTGGTTTATATTTGCCACACACAAGACAGTAGATTAAACACCTCCATCATCTCGTATAATGCCCACAATAGTTATGAATGTCTGCATATTAATGTAATCATCATTTATTTATAATGTATTAACTACCTGTAATCCCAGCACTTTGGGAGGCCGAGGTGGGTGGATCACGAGGTCAAGAGATCGAGACCATCCTGGTCAGCATGGTGAAACCCCGTCTCTACTAAAAATACAAAAAAAATCAGCTGGGCATGGTGGCGCGTGCCTGTAATCCCAGCTACTCAGGAGGCTGAGGCAGAAGAATTGCCTGAACCCAGGAGGCGGAGGTTGCGGTGAGCCGAGATCGCGCCATTGCACTCTAGCCTGGGTAGCAAGAGCGAAACTCCATCTCAAAAAAAAAAAATGTATTAACTAGCCACATTTTCCAGATAAAGATCTACAACGCCAATGATATGCTTGCAAAGCGACATTCAGGTATCAGATGTCAGAGCAGAGATTGGAGTGTAGTCACGGTTTCCTTTCCCATTTACATCCATGCCGATAGAAACAGAGAAAGCAACTGGAATGGATGCTAACTCTCTTAGCCACTGTGCTCATGAAAAGCCAGCTCTTGTCACTGTCATTATCATTGTTATTAATCCCAATAAGGTCTCAGCACTAGTCAGTGGTGATGATGACACTTGAACCTTGGATGGCCGGATGCCTCTCAATGTGAATACCAGTAAACTCAAAGCCAACAATTTGGTAAATTGGCCACTGACAGACATAAATCCTCAAATCATCCATAGACTTCATTCAAAGTTGTGTTTGTACGTTATTCATTTAGAATTCCAAACACTTTACCTCATTGAAATATTGTTTTACATAGCATCAGCCCATATAAATAACGGTGAAATATTCTCCATATATAATTAAAACAGTAGGCTCCATGACCATTATAAATGCATAGTGTTGTGCTTTAACTCTACATTCTCTAGTCTTAGCTGTTCCTGAAAATTTGTCTGAAGGTCATGATCGCCCTGTCAGCACTGAAACTCATTCATGTTGAGGTCTACAAGAGAAAAGTCAGCTGATTCTTCAGCGCAGTCATCTTTGTGAGCTCCCACCCTCGTGCAAGGGCCTGACACCATCCAGGCACAAGTAAATGTTTCCTGGTTGAATGAAAACATGAGGTAGTGAGGGTTAGAGGACATGGAAACCCAAGGGAGATAAGGCAGAACAGTGGGAGAGGATCACTGAGACCCTTACAAGCATAGCTGTACCTCCTTCATGACTCCTATTTTTGATGGATACAAGTAGAAAGCAAGGAGAATTGGTGCTAAGGCTGAAATCTGCAGAGGGGATTCATAATTACCTTGGAGTCCTGTGTACAGTTGAGATTCCAATGCAACTATTTTAACTAAGAAACATGGATTCCCTCCACAAAGCAAGTTAGCCTAGTTGGATGACCCTGAAGAAGTTTGTTAGTAAACAGTTCACCCACAGGCTCTATATTCTCCCTTAGCTGTCATTAAGCTGAACTGCTTATCTTTGATTTAAAGAAGCATTCACCCAGTACACACAGGTGACTACACTGGGAATTGCTGGAAGCTGTGGAAACATTAACCACCTAGATAACATTAGGCTCACTACATTGATGGTGTGGAACATAAGTACCATCATGTACTTACGTTCTTCTCTGGGAGCTCAGAGAAATCGTGTTCATTTTAATTTCGACTCAAAAAATGTCTTTGGTGAAAATAATAACAGCCTTTTGCTACCACTAGCCCACATTTAAATGAAAGGTCTGGGCCCGACTGATGGCTGCCATAGGGAATACTCTCTCTGCTCTTTCCAAGGGTCCTTTAAGTCTTTCAGTCTCTCATTGTTCATCTGGAACTAAACCTAAATATATCTCTTAAAACCAAATGTCTAAGAAAAATATATGTACATACAAAACACTTTATACAAATATTTATAGCTGTATTTATAATCACCAAAAAATGGAAACAAATTCAATCCCATTCAACTGTTGAATGGTTACCCAAACTGTGGTACATCCATGCAAGGGAATATTACTCAGCAATAAAAAGGAACAAATCACTGAAACACATAACAACACGGGTGAATCTCAAATGCATTATGCACAGTGAAAGAAACCAGACCTAAAAGGTTATATACTAAATGATCGCATTTGCAGAACATTCTGGAAAAGGCAAAACTATAGGGACAGAAAATCCATCAGTGGTTGCTAGGGCCTAGAGCAAGAAGAGGCTCACAACAAAAGGGTACAAGGTAATTTTGGGAGGTGAAGGACTACTCTATATGCTGATTACGGAGGTGGTCACACAAGAATATGAGTTTGTCAAAACTCCTAGACCCGTACATTAAAAAGAGCAAATTTTACTATACTTAAATTATACTTCAAGAAATTGATTAAAAATAATTATAAATTTCTTTTTGTAAAAAGAAAAAACACAAATGGCTAAGTGAGATTATACTATTCGTAACCCCTAAAAGTGTTCAGGCAGGTGTTTTAGTTGAGAATGATTAAGTTGATAGCTCAGTGTGGGTCAGGATTGGGCAACATCTGCCCAGCAGAGCCAGCCGATTATCGTTCTGAGAGACCACAGAGGCCCTTGTGGAAACAGCATTTCTAACTTGATTTCTAGAACTTGTTAATGGCACAGTTTACAATGGCAAAGGATGGGTAGAGAAAAGCCAGAATTGGTGCATATGGACACAAGGCCCTAGTGGTCCTCTGGAGCAAAGGGCAGGTATCTGAATGATCCGTGGGCAGAAATACGAGGTGACACAGTTTCCAAACACTCCACACAGCATGGTCCTGAATTCTCCTGAGAGCTTTTCATGCCAGGAGTCACTATTCCTGTGTGTAGGTGACTGAACTGAGGTGGAGTGGAGGTGACTTACCCAGATGGCAGTGGGGACATGGACGGGAGGCTGGGCCACAGGGCCCCTGACTTCACACTTATTTGCTTATTTGTTTGTCGATGCTGGGTGTTCAAATGACATCGAAGCTCTTCATCCTTGATGTGATTCCATCATCAAAATTTTGAAAAAGACCAGATAGAAAAAGATTTTCTCTCCTTTCAAAGATAAACACTGGAGTGAACTTGTTAAAAAAGAGGCAAAGCAAAGGTCAGGATTTTATCCAGAATAGTCAGGCTGTAGGGACATGAAACCAGGCTGCTGACTTCACTAATACCATGGTGTATTTCAGGGAGCATTTGGATACGTTGACTACACAACTGAAAACACCTGGATGTTTGGTTTTGAGATTAACTGTATGATATCATCCATCCTGGTCAGGTGTCCAGAAATGATTGATTGACATCCTCCCAAGTGAGACAGTGAAGACATGGGGCAGTTCCTGGGCAATTCAGTATCCCACAGAGTTCTGTCATGATATCTGCAATCACTAGACTCTCCCACACCAAAGAATGGGCAATAAATCAAACCTTTCATGCCTCTTCCTGGTACAGCAGAGCCCACTGCTACACTGCACAAGAAATACAGATTATGGAGTGTTTTTCGGTTGGCATAGGAACAGCCTTGGAAATGTGCAGCCCAGAAGGGTCAGAATGTTAGGACGTTTGCAGCCGGAAAAATTCTTGCCATGACCACTGATAAGCTAAATATCCTGACTAGACTCTCTCCTCTCTTTCTGGCATGCGGCCTAGCTGAAAGAGCCCCCGTGTGGTTCTGTAGCAGCCACACGAAACAAAACGGTCCACACCCTCCCAAGGCACCCCTGCCCGCAGCCCTTCCGAGACCCTGAAGTGCCTATATGGGAAACTGAGGCCCAGAAATGTGGAATACAGGGTTAGTGAGCGTAGAGAGAACATGGGGATGGGGATGGGACAAGTGCCATGTGTGCATTGTGACATATCACACCAAGTCCCCCTTCTCGGGTCCTGTGTCAGAAAGAGGGGAAGGAGTTAGGAGGTGGCTGAATCCCCCCTGCTGCTGCTCCTGCAGTCTGATGATGATAGTGCCCCTGCCCTTGCACTAACCTTGGCTTTCCTTAGAACCCACTGGCTTGTGGCTCACCTCTTTACAAGGAAGTGAAGAGTATTTCCAATATCTCTCTTCCCTTTCTTCCTGGGGGTCTGGGAGCGGGTAGGCGAGAAGGTAGGGGAGCGGTGGGATGGGGAGAGGCACCAGTGAGACAGCACGACTGTGGATGAAAGAGAAGAAACGAAAGCCTTCAAGCCCCAGCATCTTAGAGGACTCTAAACACAGTAATTATACATCTCCACGCCACCTGCAGCCAACCTTCCACAGTCTCCTGCATCTCTCTTGGAGCAAACACAGCTTGTGAAGATCTGGATTTCCAGAGAAGAGAAATTACGGACTGATATTCCACTAGCAACAATGATACTTTGAAAGTATTCATAAATACCTTCATTAAATCGTCAGCTGTCTTCTAGTATACTTTAAATATGACGTGATTTCTGAAAATGTGATGTTCCCATAGCTCTTTGAGACCACACCTATTGGGTAAAGTGAGTCATGCCTGCAATAAAGTCAAGGTCTCCAAAGAACATTTGCCATTCTTCCACCACTTACCCTAACACTTGGGATTAATGCAGAAGCAGTGAACATGAGGGTTAGACTGAGCAGAGCAAAGACCTCTGCCCCAAGCCACAGTGGAACTATTTTGAGCATTATTCTCTGCAGGATTTATAGGGTGATAATAACGTTTTCTCTGGGCCAGAGGTGTCCTGTGCTAGGGCAGAAGGCAGCCTCCCAACTTACATGGAAAAGAGGGAGAGAGGAAAGAGATAGCAAGAGGGATGAGCTTCCTGACTTTATTTTCCATGCTTCTGGGTTTGATAAGGCCAAAGGGAATGAAGTGATTAAGCTGTGAGTGAAATGGAGCAATGCAATTGCCTTTCTGATCATATGTTTTTAATCCTGTCTCTCAAGAAGCAGCCAGTTTACCCTTTGAGCATGCCCATGCCCAGTCCGAGTGTTACACTAAGAATCTCTTGACTTGGCCCAAAGCTATTTATAGTATTAAAATCACAGTGAATTCTACAGAAACAATCAGCCAGGAATGGACTTAGAATCACGGAAACTGCTTCAAGCCTAACACCCACTCATTCAATCAACCAGTGTTTATTGAGCACCTACTGGGTGACAGGCTCTGCACGAGGCAACAAGGCACCCACTATGAATACGTTCTGGATCTTGGCCTTCAACAGTCTGCAATCAAGTCAGGAGGCACATGCATACCCACATGGCCCAGAGCTCTGATAATAAGAGTTAAAACAGGGGAATAAGGTCACATGAAGGTAAGGGCAATCACAGTGACCTGTAAGTGGGAGTTGCTCTGGTTAGGCAGGATATTCTCAGAGAAGGATGCTTGATAGAGTGCTGATGATCAGCAGAAAGTGATGTGGTGCCCTCGCCATCCTGATATGAATCCAGAACCAGGAGTCCCCTCTTCAGGACATTTTTGCCCCTGAGTGAGGAATTCTCAACCCAAAAAGCAATGGATTTTCTACTAGGAAAGCTGCCAATTTAATTTTTCCCATGAAAATATGTACACTCACACACATGCACACACTTTCCCTTCTTGGTCTTGTCAGATTGGCAGCAACTATTTTTTTTTTTTTTGGTTCTATCTTCCCAAGTCAGGGAGGCATTCAAAGGTCATTAGAGAGCAAATGTACCTTATTTTTGTGATTTCAAGCACTCTCGGGAAAGATTTAGGGTAACAAATGAACAAGAATTAACAATATTTTCCCATCTGATTGGCAGATCATATGGTGTTTGCTCTTCAGAATTAATTTAGCTTTCTAGTAAGGTTATCTTGCACACTTTCCAGGGTCTCCTGATTTAAGTAGACTAAGCAGTAAGAAGGAAATCAAAACAAGTGTGCATTTGTCTGGAACACAGTGACGACTATTTGGAGTGGAGGAACACAAGTCAATACAAGAAAACAACAATTAGCAGAAAGCTTTAGGACCGAGCTAGTCTCCACAGCATCCTCATCAGACCAGCAGGTTAGTCATGAAA
Source organism: Callimico goeldii (assembly GCA_963573925.1). Classification (NCBI taxonomy): domain Eukaryota; kingdom Metazoa; phylum Chordata; class Mammalia; order Primates; family Cebidae; genus Callimico; species Callimico goeldii. Next base: position 6,799 of record CAUYOR010016492.1, read on the forward strand.
GGTTACACTAGAGATTCAGCTCAAAGTCCAGCAGAAGCTACACATCGCAGTGAAAAGGTGGAGTTATTTCTCTCCCCTAATTTATTTTAAAAATCAGTTGAAGTTGGGTGATTTTTTTAAAAGAAATAAAAAAGAAATGTTCTTACTGTTAGTAAACAATGAAAATGGGTCCGCCTCCAAAGTCACCTAGAGCAAGTACTTGTCCATGGCAAGTTGGGGGGAAAAAATGAAGATTTATCAGCCTGAATTCCTTAGTTTTCTCCTTTTGGGGGCAGAGGTATGAAAAGAAATCCTGTGGTAATCTCTACCTTCATTTTACCCGTAAATCTGAATGAACAGTATGCCCTTCACGATTCTATGAAACTAGAGAAGAGATGGGTGAACAGAGTCCCTGTTTGCCCAGAACTCTCCCAGTTTTATAGCACTGGGAGTCCCAGGGGAAATCTCTCGGTCCTGGGTAAACTAGGATGGTTGGTCACCCCGGGGGAGAATAAATTCTGAAATGAAAAGGCCTTTTTGTCTAGCTCAAAGCACCCTTTCTGCCCACCCACTGACTCAGTGGTTCTGGCTCCTTCCTAAATACACGGTGAGCAGACTTACGTTGGGAAGGTTAAAAAAGGAGAAATCCCTTCTTTTCCCTTCATAAGTTCTTGGAGTGGGGCCTCTTTCCCAAGGCCAGCTCAGCTACTGACAGCAGATGGAGTTCTCATAAATGGGACTCTCATCCACCTATAAAGAGCAAGCCGGACATTCCCAAGATGCTGTAAGATGGTTCCCCCTAAGTCAGTGGTGTCAGCACCACCCACTTGTGAGACATGCAAATTATCAGGCCTTACCTCAGCTCTAGGACACCAGGAGCCCTGGGGTGGGGGCCCAGCAAGCTGTGTTTTAATAGATCCCCCAGGTGGCCCTGAGGCATGCTCAAGTTAGAGACCTGCCACTCCAGAGACTGATTTTGAAAGATCAGCGATCACTGGTATACCTGATATACCTATTACAGGTAAAAAGAATACACTCAGAAGTTAGTATGTGAGTTTATGAATTTTTATTGCAGTCTGAACAACGGCTAAACATAATTTTCTTACCTGATTTAAATGCCAGCCAGTAGCTAGCCTGTTTTAGCATCAGGTTACACTCAGGTCCAGATTGACTATGTTTTCTCATTTCCCCAAATCTCCCCAAAAAGCTCAGAGGACTACTACAACCTGGATGGGTTTAAGCGATAGAACAATCACCATTTTAATTGGAAAGGATCTCCAGCAAACATTAATCCGTGGCACAGCCATGCACTGGAGTTGGAAATGGTCACCCCTGAGAATAAAAACACCAGTAGATTTTGAAGAATGTGGTTAGATGTCGCCTTCTCCCCTCCTCTCCCCCTTTTTATGCCCTCACCCTCGCCACACCTATCTTTTTCTCCCCCTGCAAAAAAAAGCAGCAGTCGGATCCTAGAAAAGTGCAGATGTCTCTCCAATGCTGGCCCTGCCAGGGAAGCGACACCTTTCCGTTAGACCCGTTGGTCTCTGCCCTCCTGGGCGAGCCCACTTCAAGGTTGCCCGGCAGCCTGGCTTTCCAGCCTTTAGAAATGGTGATGGATTCATTTAGAATCAGGGGCTACCGAGCCGGGAGCTCAGGTGCTGCCGAAATGGCAGGTGGCTGGCTCTGACTTGACAGCAATTAGATGTACAAATCTTTGATTAGGCTCCTGGGAACTGAGTCATTAGCAACCCTGAACGGACCAGCTTGCTTTCCACCGCCTCATTAACTGCTCCGATGTTACTTTAAAAAGCCAAGGGGATGGGGGGAAAGAACACCTCTCCAACACGGAATGAATGACAAAGCGGGGAGGGCGGGAAGAGGCCGGGGTAAGCATTTCTCGCTGAACAAACAGGTCCCTGCTTTTTCCATGCTGTGGTCGCTGACATGAGTGTGCACGTTCGCTCGACTGTGAAATAGCCCCATACCTGTCTGATTCATCGGCAGGAGGGCTTTTTTCCCCCTTTAATTTGCCTTTTCAAAATCCTCGGTTTTGGCTCAAAGTTCCTATCTATCTGATCTAGAGTGGGGCTACTGCACGGCTGTCTACACCTTTCCAATGACTGGTCAGTCTGGGGTCCACATTCCACCCTTTGGGAGCCACAGAATCCATGTTAATACTCCATCTCTGTTGCGTGGTCCTGGCTCCCCCTGTGATGTCCATCTCCCTGGGATGGCATCCCCCGGTTGATGTCGACCTGGAGGGTTTCCTCCATGTTACTGGAGTTTCCTCCATGTTTTTACTATATGGTTTCCTCCATGTTATTATCAACAGCCATGTATGTTGAAACATCTTCCCGACAGGGAGCTTTAAAACAAGAGGGCAATGTGTCTCCCAACCTTCACGTGAAATCCTGCGTGACCACTTATCGGATTAAACTGATTCTTTGCATAATTTATTATTTTTATTTTCTCAATTTGCCAGTTGCTAGATTTATATTTATAAAGCACACTTCACAAGTACGTACTGATCATCTCTTACAACCCTCATTAATTCGTTGGAAAAGCTGTGGATGAAGAACAGCCTCTATCTTTGAGTTTAGAACCTATTAGAAAGAAGCATCCTATGCACCTTCCCTCATTTTCTTCCTTTATTTATTCAACAAACATTTGTCATGTGCCTGCTTAGTTTCAGCATTGTTCTTGTCAATAAAAATACAAAAAACAACATAGCTTGATAATTATAATTCCACACTCTCCTGTAAGCATTTTATATGTATTAATTCACTTAATTTTCACAGCAACTCTATGATAGGTACCATTTTTATGTCCATTTCAGAGATAAGGAAACTGAAGCAGTGAGAGGTTAAGTAACTCACCCACGGTCACACTACCGGTAAATAGCAGAGCCGAGATTTAAGCCTAAGCAGTCTGGCTGCTAAACCACTGTGCTATTCTCCTTTGAGGTGCTTGTAGCTTAACAGGGAAGACAAACATTTAGACCAACCATTTCAATACAATGTGATTAGCACATCTGGGTAAAGTATATAAAAAACACATGGTGGAGAGAAAAGGGACTTATTAAGCGTCCACGGAAAACATTTCGTAGTTGAAATGATACTTGATCTGGGGTTTGAATAAAGAAGAAAAAAAGTCCGTAGCCTTCAAGAAGTTTTAATCTCATAAAATACTTCACTAAGTGTCCTTGCCACTGTTAGACATAAGTTTTGACAAAGATATCAAATAAATTGAGAATTCTGAAAGGAAAAGATCACATCCAAGTTTGAAGGTGTTAGCAAGAAAGACGTTAAGGAGGTGATAACTAAGGAGGCTTTTAGGGGCTGGTGGAAGTCAAGGATGGAGCCTCGGTAAAAGCAGAGAAGACGGCAGAAGAGAGAAGAAAAGGACAGGATTGGAGGAGGGAGAACGCGAGAACAAAGATAAAGGTGTTTTCAGGAAGGTGAGCATAAGGACATGTGCGGGAAGAATGATCTGAGCTGAAACACGGACTCTGAATGGGAGATTTTATCTAATTCTAGGAATCTTTTGAAGGTCTTAGGAGTAGGAGAGTGAAATAAAAATGACTTAGGAATACCAAGGAAAGCAGTAGAGAAATACAATCAAATTAATATAATGAAAAAGTACATTTTCAAGCTAAGAAATATAAGGGGCTATTGTTACTCAGAATAACGACCTACTACAAAGAGTTTTTACGAAGCTCAAATACAGTAATGGGAGGCATTTCTTTGCAAACCATAATGTGTCACATAAATGCCATTATTACTTTCAAGAATATATTTATGTGGCCTTTATAATTCAATTGTCTTTTATACACAGTCAGGATGCTCTATAAGTTATCTGCATGTCTCCAAGGCCATTAAAATGGGAAAGGCCATCTCAAAGAAGCTTTTTATTTTGCAGTTGACAATAATATGAGGCCTTTCTAAACTCTCTGCCAGAAGAATCAGAATGTGCATTCTCAGAGCTCCTTGGCCTCCTGAGGAAGAGGCAGTGGCACTTCTAGAGTGGTGGGGGTCCTTCCTCTATGGCCACTACTGAGCGGGGTGGGTCCCTAACAGGGGAGAGGAAATAATTATTGCTCTTGTGCCACAATCAACAACAACAACCAAAAATGATGGCTCTGTTGATTAAATTAAGGTAGCACAAGAAACTTATTTACTATGTTTTTAATTTTTTAATTCAACTAATTGATTTCTATTAGGCCATAGCCTGTTTCTCTTAAAAATAAACTCTTGGTCTTTTGTTCCACTCTTATTTTGGAGGGTAACTGGGTTCATTTTCCACCATATGTTCCAGATGCTTGTGCGCTAAGTGACTTCTGAGTCTTCTTTTGTCATTTCTTTTTTGGTGTGATGCAGTCTTGCTGTTGCCCAGGTTGGAGTGCAATGGCATGATCTCGGCTCACTGCAACCTCTGCCTCCTGGGTTCAAGTGATTCTCCTGCCTCAGCCTCCCAAGTAGCTGGGTGCCTGCCACCATACCCGGCTAATTTTTGTATTTTTAGTAGAAACGGGGTTTCACCATGTTGCCCAGGCTGGTCTCGAACTCCTGACCTCAGGTGATCCGCCTCCCTCAGCCTCCCAAAATGCTGGGAATATAGGCATGAGCCAGTCCACCCAGCTCCTTCTGTCACTTCTATCTAGAGTTGGATCCCTGCCCTCAGCATTTCTGCACAGCATTCCCTCTTCCCTTGCTAATGCTGCATAAGTCCATGCTAGCCCCCAGGTCACAGAAAAATGCCTGATTACTATGGGTGCTCATCCAGTGAAATCAGGAACTTCCAGAACTTTAAGCTGATAGATAACCCCAGGACAAGGAGAAAGAGACTTTTATTTTTATTTTATTTATTTATTTTTTTGGTAGCATAATTTTCCCATCATTGAGGCTGCAGTGCAGTGGCACAATCATAGCTCACTGCAGCCTTAAATTCCTGGGCTTAAGTGATCCTCCCACCTCAGCCTGCTGAGTAGCTGGAACCACAGGTGCAGCCCAAAATAAAATTGTGTAGAGACAGGGTCTCCCTATGTTGCCTAGGCTGGTCTCAAACTCCTGGTTTCAAGTGATCCTCCCTCCTGAACCTCCCAGGGCAGTGGGATTACAGGTGTGAGCCACTGCACCAGTCCAGAAAGAAACTTTTAAGGTTAAATAGATTGTTTTGCATCATTATGAATTGGAGCAAAAATAAAAATGGGGTCTCATCCATGAAATAATAATGAGACAGACATCATTTCTTTTGAGATGATTTCTTGTCTTTGAGCCTTTTGGGGATAAACAAGAAGACAGAAGGACTATCACCAGCTTTCCTGAGCCTATTCTCATGGCTGCTCTTGAAACTACCATTTCACCAGCAGCCCCAGTGCCTTCTTTGCATTCCCGGACTTTCTCTGTGTCTAAGTGCCAAAGGTCCCAGCTTGAGGGAATACTACAACCCGCATTCTCTTCTTATACTCAATTCAATAAATAAAGAAGGAAAAGTATTGCCCAGCATTGCAGACCGGCGCTGCCATCAATTCATGTCCTTCCACAGTGTCCTTTGAGTAGAAACTCCGAATCTTCATGACTCTCCAGAGAGGTCTTAATAATCTACTGTATCCCTCACTCACAGCTCATGGCCTCCACTTTCACATAGTTTAAAAACTTAAGACTGCTACGGGCAAACTTTAAGTTGGTGCCCACCTACAAAAGCTTTCATCCACTTGTTCTCTTGCCCAGAACCTAACCAAAGATGGAAAAGATGATGGGTTTTACCTGTCGGTTTTCTCCTGTTTTGTTTTAGACTAACCTCCGTCCTTGTGAAGCTCTTGGTTTTCTACCCACTTATCTCTTCCTGAGCTTCTTTATTCTTTTGCCTCTGAAACCTCTTCCTCTTCATAAGTTCTTTCCTATTAGACAGAAACTTTCTTCAGTCTCTCCCACTAGAACAAAATTCATTAAGCATACTCTAGCTCCATTTTTCCATTCCTTCCTCTGGCTAACTCCGTCTCCCCCATACCACCCCACCTTTTCTCAGCAAAATAGCTGAAATAAAGAAAGGATCAGCACTGTCTGTCTCTGCTCCCTCAACTCACATTCCTTCCTCCCCACTCTTGCTTCCTTTTCCCACACTTGCCAAATCAATTGGCCCCTCTCTGTCCTGCCCTGGAGGGCCTGCACATGTCATTTGAGATGGCAGACCTCTTCCCTCTCCTACCTCTCTATTCTCTTAGTTTCTGTCACGCCCCACCCTATTGTTTCTCCTTCTAACTCTCTGATCAATCCTTCTTGGATTTATTAGCTGATTTTCTCCGTATATTCCTTAAATGGTAGTGTTTCCCAGTGTTTCGTCTGTAATCTTTCTTTTCTTGCCCTACATTCTTTCCCTGGGCAATCTCATTCACTCTCATGGTTCCAAAATCATCATTGTGCTGGCAACATCCAAGTCTGTGTTTCCACTGGGGTCTTCTTCCAAGTTTCAGTGTCATATATACAGAGGTCCACCTGGCTACCTGCAGATTCCTCAAACTTGGTGGGGTTTTTTGTTTTCGTTGTTTCGTTTTTGTTTTTGTTTTTGTTTTGAAACAGAGTCTCACTCTGTCATCCAGGCCAGAGGGCAGTGGTGCGATCTTGGCTCACTGCAACCTCCAGCTCCCAGGTTCAAGTGATTCTCCTGCCTCAGCCTCCCCAGTAGCTGGGACTACAGATGTGAGCCACACACTCAGCTAATTTTTGTATTTTTTGGTAGAGATGGGGTTTCACCATGTTGGCCAGACTGGTCTCAAACTCTCAACCTTAGGTGATCCACTCACCTCGACCTCTCAAAGTGCTAGTTATCGGCATGAGCCACCACACTCAGCCAAACTTGGTGTTACTGAATAATCTTTACCTGTGTCTTTCCTGCATATGCTTTTTTGACGTATCTCCTGTCATCAGTAGATGAGTTCATCCAATCACCTAGCTTAGAAACCCTGGGAATGCCCTCAGTTCTTTCTTCTCCATTACCAACTCCTATCACATTTACCACCTAAAGCTCTCAAATATGCTCCTTCCTTTTCATCCCATGACTGCTTCCCTGGGTTATAGTTATAAATTATGACCTCTCATGTGGACTACTGTAATATCGCTCACTGAACTTCTGGCCTCTAGTCTTGTCTTCCTTCCCCAAATCCATTCACTGCATTGACCCCTGAAAGAAACTATCTGAATTTCAAACCTGGCCATTCCCATGCTTAGAACCCTTTAAAAATCCCCATTGACCTATAGAGTAAAACATCAGTGTGTCGTCGGCCTCATTGCTCACTGTTTGTCTCCCACTGCGTTTCCAGTAACAGTGAACCGTTGATGTCTGTCATCGTCATTGCCATCATCATCGTCATGACTGTTACTCTACTCAGTGAGTGTTTGCTGCATACCGGACACTATGATCAACTCTTGATTGACGTTGTATCACATGGCCTTTACAGTACCCCATCTGGTGAGTACTATCACGATTTTCATTTATACACAGGAAACTGAGTCAGAAAGATGATAAGTAACTTGCTGAAACAGCTAAAAAGGACCTGCATGATGGTCTATCTTCCCAGCTTGAGATCTAACTATTCACCTCCTGTGGCCCGATTCTGAGCACTCGCCCTCTTTTTTGGCCTTCCAGCTTCCATAGTCTTGCTTGTGTCACCCTACCTGTGTTTCCCACCTTTGCAATTCCTACCAATGTGTCAAAGGCAGCTCAGACAGCACTTTCTCCTCCTTCCTTCCTTCCTTCCTTCCTTCCTTCCTTCCTTCCTTCCTTCCTTCCTTCCTTCTTCTTTCTTTCTTCTTTCTTTCTTTTGAGATGGAGTCTCGCTCTGTCTCCAGGCTGGAGTGCAATGGCATAATCTTGGCTCACTGCAACCTCCAACTCCCTGGTTCAAGGGATTCTCCTGCCTCAGCCTCCCAAGTAACTGGGATTACAAGCACATGCCACTAGGCCCAGTTTCTATTTTTAGTAGAGACGGGGTTTCCCCTGTTGGCCAGGATGGTCTCTGTCTCCCGACCTCGTGATCCACCCGCCTCAGACTATCAAAGTGCTGGGATTACAGGCGTGAGCCACCATGCCCTGCCTCAGACAGAACTTTTTATCTGCAGCCTCGTCACCTCTCCTACCCTTGGCCAGAGGTGACCTTCCAATGGTTCTTCTCTACATAAACCATTTTGAAAGTAACTAAACATCAAAACTAATTCTGTAATGTCATAAAGCATTGCTCTTCAGGACCTGATCTCCAGATGAATTGTTTGCTCTTCAGGTTTGTGTATAGTTGTGACTTTTCTCTCACGGGAGAGTGTCAGTAATTTGCATGGTTTATACTTTTCTCCTGCAGTGCTCAGTAAACAGGAGACTGGCGTCTTTTTCTTCTCTGTGAGCCCTTGACTCTTCCCAACCTTTCCATCACAATGATCTTTTTAAATTCCAGGTGCAAAGAAAAGACTTCTTTCTATTTTTCCTCTCACCCTATCACCAAATCCATGGATCCTTTCCCCATGACCTCTGACAATCTGTTTCTTTATCTGCAGCTCTCCAGCCCTAGGCCCGGCCTGCAGAGCTCACTATTAGCTCCAGCGCTACACAGAGAGGATTAAACAGGAGCATCCAGATCAATGTCTATGTTCTCCATTTCTCCAAAAGCAGCTGTGCTAGCGCTGTGGCCGCTGGTTAAGCAAATCTCAAAAGCTCATGTCCCTTACAGATTTTTAGCAGCTCTGTAAGGGGAGGAGCTGACAGACAACACACTTACAGAATGCCCACGACGCTGAGAAAATCAGGAAAACCCCTTGAACACTATAATAGGTAAAGAAAAGCTGCCTTTTCTAAAGCCCTACTGCAAATTATGAGCTGAAATCAAATCACGTGGAATAAGTACTGCACCCCTGCAAGGTGTGATGCAACCAGTTTACATGTGGCTTAATTTTCCATTCAATATGCTGCTCTGTTTTATGAGCCATATAACTTTGTGATGTAATTATGGCTAACTGTACAGACTCAGGCAGGAGGTAGAACCCGTGAGCTGGTTACAAAAGACTGTCACATGGATGGATCACTGATGTGGAGAAGTCAGGGAGCATGGACTCAGGTAGCAGAAGTAGCTGCAGAAAGGTTCTGGATGAAGACCTCGATGACAGAAACTGTAGCATTCGAAAATAAATGCTATAATATGAATAAATAAGTCTCGGCTGATATCTGAAAGTAACCAAGAGAAGGGGTAATTTTCTCACCAAAACTTCATATTATCTCTTCATGGTAACAGGACCATAGATATCACAGGTCACCCTATCACCTCCTTTACAGGTGATCTCTTTTGACAGTGTCACCCTGGCAGGGATGATCTGACAGAAGCCAGATGGTCAAATAATAATTTTACTGAGTACTTTTCAGGGCCCAGGTGCTATTTGGAGTGCTTTATAATATTAGCTCACTTAAGCCTCTCAACACAGATGAAGAAACTGAGGCGGAGAGGATTTAAGTCTCGAGCTAAAGACCACACAGCAACAAAATAGCAGTGGCTGGGTTTGGACCCCGGCAGCCAGACACCAGACTCCACAGCACCCTCCTCTGGTGTCGGACCATGTCTTTGTGTAGTGCTTTCTAGGTTCCAAGCACTGTGTAAGTGGATTGTTTGTTTGTTCGAGATGCAGTTTTGCTCTTTTTGCCCAGGCTGAAGTGCAATGGTGTGATCTCGGCTCACTGCAACCTCTGCCTCCCGGGTTCAAGTGATTCTCCCTCCTCGGGATTACAGGCACCCACCACCACGTTCAGCTAATTTTGTATTTTTAGTAGAGACAGGGTTTTGCCATGTTGGCCAGGCTGGCCTCGAACTCCTGACCTCAGGTATTCTGACCCCCTTGGCCTCCCAAAGTGCTGGGATTATAGGCATGAGCAACTGTGCCCGGCCATGTAAGTGTTTTATATATATTAACTCTACATCCTCACTACCACTCTATGGAATAAGAACTATTACTGTCTCTGAAGCCTGGATGAGGAAACTGAGGCACAGAGCGATGACAAGACTTACCCAAGGACACCTTCCTGGTGAGAAGCAGGGACTGGATGGAAGGCAGGTGCTCTGGTCCCAAGGCCATCCCTGCTGAGCTGCCCAGAGATAGTAGGTGTAAGGCATTAGCACTGAGTGTGGAATTGGGGTGTCCCACCCAGCACATGTCCCCAGACCTGTCTGAGGGCTTCCACATCCCCCTGGTTCTCTCTCTCCCTTATTTCTGCTGCAAGGCGTCCAGGCCCTCTCCCCTGGCCACAGTCCTCAGAGCAGACCAGGTGGCCGTGCTCTGGCTCCCTGGGGCTCGGTTTTTGTCTTCCATGCTTCATGCAAGTGGAACTATTATCACATGGCTGTAAGCCGTGGTTTTGCTAGAAAGGGACTCAGCGGGGCTGAAGTCCTTGTGTGTTCTAAGCCCTTCCGCGGCACTTTGTCTGAGGGGCTGAGTGATCAGCCTGGCTTGTTCTCGTGCCTGTCCAGATGTCTTTCTCTCATATTGTCTGTTTGTTAACCTGCGTTCTTGGCTTTGCACCTCAGACTCTGTTTACTTGTCTGCCTGCTTGTTCTCAGTTAATAAATTGGAATTGATTTGGTGACTTCACAAACAAGTGAGTCTCAATCTTGTTTAAAAATCGGGATGGGAGGGTGAGGTGGAGAGTGGCACGGAGGGTGGTGGGGGAAACTATGTAGGCCCATGTTTCTGAAAACTGCCCAGTGAAGCTTACGTAAAGAGAGTTGTAGGGAGGGTGAGCAACATTTGGGCTGTTCAAAGTCCCGTTCCCCTGTTCTCGGGACAAACATTGCAGAATTTCCAAGTGACAACTCTAAATGGTTTGCATTTGATATGAGAAGCAAGAACAACTGGCATAGCACTGTCAACAGGCAAAAGATGGGGGATGTGGTACTTCCAGATTCCACTGTGCAATATAAACGTAGCCAGGGAAAGAATGGAGGAAGTCAAGTTCACGGCGTAAAGCATCGCCTCTGGAGCTTGCCTGCCTGGGTTCCTGCCCCAGCACCACGGCTAACTAGACATGTGGCCTTGACCAAGAAGTGGACATCTCTGTGCTCAGCATCCTCCAAAAGAAGACAGTGGAAACTACGCCTTCCCCACGGGGAGATGGCGAGAATCACCTAGTTACCATGTTTAAAGCACAAGGTACAATGTCTGCTGCATAGTAAACCCTCAATAAGGATTAGTGATCATTGTCCCCGGTGAACAACATAATGGGAACCTGAGCTAGGACAGGTGGTTGCAGAAAGGAATTGCTACAAGGCTGTGAAGAGAATATAAGCTGAGCTTGCTCGTTCTGTGCCTCTGCCAGTTTGTTAACCTGCCTTTACCTGTTAACCTGCAAAAACAGGCTATGATTCTAGGAGGGCGGTAATACTATTCTTAACCCTTTGTGGACATTTACATGTTTTCATGATGTCTTTAAAATGCTAGGAGTTTGTGATGGATTGTTTTTGCTTGGAGTATATAACCCTCCTTCTAGAAACTTTTTTAAAAAAAAACTTCATGTGACAAGGTTAATCAACTAGAAATAGAAAGAGGAAAGCAGGATCCAGAGGAAAGAGCAAACAGCTAACACTTATGAAAACACTTCAGAGCCAGACCAACCTGGGCCCACATCTCAGCTGTACCACGCAGGGGTTTGGTGTCCTTGGGAAATGTACTAATTCTATTATTTGTTTGTTCTGCTCATAAAGCAGATTGATGGTCCCTGTTGCTGGGATTGCGATGAGGTCTAAATGATATGCCACAGGTCATCCTCCAGCCAGCCACACAGTGGGCCCTCAACCAGCGTGACATCTTTCTTTCCTGCAGTAGTGGAGTATAGGAGGTAGGGAGGAAATGCGGTGTGGAGGGAGGAGGGAAAGAAAACTCCAAGGCAGACAACATGAGTTTTGCAAACTTGATGAGAAATTGGTTTCGTGCACTCTGTTGAAATGGGAAGCATAAGGAGGTGTAAGTAGAGTTTGCTTCTTTTCCTTCCTGGCCAATGGCCTCTCCCACCGGAATCTCAAAGGAGAGAGTGTGACTCATTTGTTTATACAATGAACAAATAGAATGACTTGCAATATAATGACTTCTAAGACAATTTGCATTTTCACTACTCATGAAAGCCATAAACAAAAGAACAAAATACCAGTAGATGCATTTCAGCAGGCACTATAGCGGGGAGATTTTTATTTTTGGGGGGGAAAGCAGGCAGAGCAAAGGAAGGGCCTTGCTTGTCCTTGAGCCATCTGCTGGGTGAATGGAGGGGGATATGTGAAGCTTGAATTCAGTGCTACTCACTTTTAGGCCACTTCTTCCAGGCACCAGGGGCCACTGCTCCTGGGTTACTGTGGATGACGTTGACGATGAGGATGAAGGTGTAGATAGTCTAAGCAACCCAACTGAGACCTTGGGAAATGCGCCAATGACCAACTCTTTCTTTTTTGGAACTCTTGGGGCTGTGGAATAAATATTCCACCATCCTTTATCATGGCACATGGATAATCTGAATCAGAAAATGAGACAGGAAAGAGTGATTCTCCATCTTAGAGCTCTAAGGGCCCGAAGTGGGAAAGCCTGAGAGGAGAAGGGAAAAGGCATTGAGGGAAGGGGAAGGGGCAAGCCACTTGGGGGCAGGTTAGGAAGCAGAAAGACCACCTAAGCTCTCTGTTTCTCCCCATGGGAAGTGGCGGCAACAACAGCAGCAGTTTGGGAGCCTCCAGCCTCACCAGAGGACAGTGGCCTCTGGGACCACACCTGAGTTTTTGCTAATAGGGTAACTCCTGGTGGGACCCTACATATCTTCAGGATGGAGGCTGGCCAGGCCAGTAAGACCAATCATGTGATTAGAGGGTTGGGGTTTCAAGACATGTGATATTCACCCTGCCTCCCAGGAGAGGCATTGGAGATTGAGTTCAGACACATGGTCAATGAGTCAGTCATGCCTACACAGTGAAACCCCAATAAAAACTCTGGACCCTGAGGCTTGAGTGCTCTTCCTTGGTGATGAACACATCAGCACACCAGCAGGGTAACGCATTCTGATTCCATGGAGACTGGGCACAGAAGCTCTGCTTTTGGGTCCAACCCAGGCCTTGCCCTAGTGTCTTCTTCTGGCTGATCCTGATTTGCGTCCTTCATAATCAAACTGTAATTTTAAGTACAGCACTTTTCTGAGTTCTACAAACTACTGTGCCTGAGATGGTTGTTAGAACCCCTGAATTTGTAGCCAATTGGTCAGAAGTCTGGAGGCCCGAGAGGCCCTGGAATTTGTGGCTGAGATCCTACGGCTGAGGAGTGCATTGATTACTGAATAATCACACTCATTTGGTGTCTTTAAGATGGAGATAATTTCACATAGTTCAGATACTGCCTAATTATTTTGTTGTTAAGAATAGTGAATTGCTTGGCCCTTTGCAATTTGATCAGTTGCTTGGCAATCAACTCACCAATAGTCTTTGCCTCCTCATTTTCTTTTCTGATTTTGATTGTGGCGTTGGAATAAAAGGATAGTCTACCCATCTGCTGCCTTAGATTTTGAAGCTTAATTTAAAAAGTCAATCCATAGCCTATTTTTTAAACTCCCAGACTAAAGGAATCTAACTCTTATTTTATAGCCCTTTTATTTCTTTCCTTTTACTCACATCCCCCAATCCCCTCATTACGCTTTTTTCCTTTTCATCTTGTTAAAGGATTTGAAAAGTAAATGTAATAAAGAGTTAGCTGGCCGGGCGCGGTGGCTCATGCCTGTAATCCCAGCACCCGAGGCGGGTGGATCACGAAGTCAAGAGCTTGAGACCATCCTGGTCAACATGGTGAAACCCCGGGTCTACTAAAAATACAAAGATTAGCTGGGCATGGTGGCACACGCTTGTAATCCCGGCTACTCAGGAGGCTGAGGCAGAAGAACTGCTTGAACCCAGGAGGCGGAGGTTGCAGTGAGCCGATATCACACCATTGCACTCCAGCCTGGGTAAGAAGAAAGAAACTCCGTCTCAAAAAAAAAAAAAAAAAAGGACTTAGCCAATGCTAAGAATACAAGAAATTCCACTGGCTCCTGTGAATCATGTTCTAACTCAACATAATTGTACCTATTTCCCTTGTTCATATTCAGCAGTGCGTGTATTCCACTATGACTGCTAGATCTTTGTATGTGATGTTTGCTCGGATCTCTACCTCCTTTCTCCCAGTCTCTCCCTTTCCCCAATATCCCTATATCTTTGTGTAATTTGTTTTACCCCTAAAGGTGCTGAGTGGACCAAAATCTCAGAAATCACTAAAGAACTTACTCATGTAAATCTATAGAAATAAAAAATAATTGTTTAAAAAAATTAAATTAAATTAACCAATTTTTATTTTATTTTATTTTTTTAGAAAGAGTCGTACTGTGCTACCCAGGCTGGAGTGCAGTGGGGCAATCTCAGCTGACTGCAACCTCCGCCTTCTGGGTTCAAGTGATTTTCCTGCCTTAGCCTCCTGAGTAGCTGGGACTACAGGTGTACAACACCACATGCTAATTTTTGTATTTTTAGTATTGATGGGGTTTTGCCACGTTGGCCAGGCTGGTCTCAAACTCCTGACCTCAGATGATTCACCCACCTCGGCCTCCCAAAGTGCTGGGATTATAGGCAGAGCCACCGTGCCTGGCCCCAAATTATTATTGATTCCAGCAACATTATATTTTATCCTTTGCATAGTTTATTAGGGTACTTCAAATTTTCTCCATATTTTAAGTACCTACTGACAATATCCCAATTTATGACATTTGCCTGTTACTATAACTGCTGCTTTTCCCCTTAACGGAAGTGTTTTTCACTCTTGACTGCATATAGTACATGGTCAGAACACATCTACAGCCCTTTCTAAGGGACACTATCTCACCCAGGGCCCCTGCTGAAACAGCAGTTCGTGACGTCCCCCTATTACATCTGTCCTCATGTGATTCGTCTGGAAATAGACACCTGCCTCAGGTACTGCCTATCCAGGCTTACCAGGAAATCTGTTGTAAAGAGCTGAGCTCAAACAAGAATTCACTGGACCAATCATATTCTCACTCACAGGACTTTGAATTGGAAAATACACAGAGACTCAAGCTGTTAGCAGGGGCTGAGATTGAAAGAGTGCACTGGCTAAGGCCATGAGTAGCCTTGAGTTAGCTGAAGTGAAGAGTAAGCCAAAATTGTGAGAACGTGGAAACTGCGATTGAGCAGAAGATACGGGTGGAGAAGTTGTGTTAAGTCACCGTGGCAAGAGGAGAAGCTAAAGCACATACATCGAGAACAGCCGGAACCAGGGTTGGCCATGCCTCTTAAATGGCAGAGCATGGGATTCACAAACCCCCAAGTGCCAAGGTCCCCAGAGCCTCGCTGCCTCCAGCTCTAGCCTCTGTGTGGACTAATCACATAGCAGCTTCTTATGAGAGAACTTCTTCCTTCATTACCCCTTGTTTCTTGCCATAACCCCACCCTTATTATGTGACCTGGTTATCACGGGTCATGGTTCCTTGTAACTCAATGAGCCTACACCCACTGCTCCCACCTATGCCTGGGTGGTAGAGAAACTGACAGGCAGCATTGCCAAGGGGCCATGCCACTAACCTGTAGCTGTCATTCCACCATGGGACTCAGCTCACTTGCCCCACAACACTTCCTTCAACATGGACTGGCTGCTTAGCCAAAAAGCCCTTCTCCCAGGACCGGCTCTCCAACAAGAATGGCTAAAGGACCCAAGGTAAAAACAAACCAACAGAAATACGTAAAGGTCACATGCCTTGCGCTCCTTTGTCTACCTGGAAAGAGACAATTGTTCTGGCTGTATCAGCTTATCGGCCTCCAGGAAACTTTTGGTTATGCATGAAGTCCGCCCTCTGTTCTGTGAGTCCTGGTTTCTAAATGATTCACAGGTGTGTGGCAGGAGAGGCACTTTCCTAACTCTGAGTGAAAACGATGCCAGAAAAGTATCTGAGTGGCACCTATTTCTCCTCTCATTCCTCGGCCTCTAGTTTTCCTGCCAGACAGCAAGGCTTTGGGTACAAGCAGAGTCATAAAATCAGAAGAGTGAATATTTATGAGCTCTGCCCCACATTGGGCAACTGCAGGGTCAAAGAGGCCAATATTTCACCCCAGAGAGATCAAGAAGAAAGTGTACCTGAACTATATGTATATAGTGCACAGCGGGGCTAGAGGCGGCCTGAAAGTCACTGATCAGCCTCACCTCTTTCACCTAGGACTGCCCCAAGTCATTCACAACAGAGGGGACTTGTTCAACTCCCAAAAGATACTCGGGACTTAGATCCCCCACCTCTTGTATCTGGCTGATGGATACCACCCTCAAGTACACCCAGCTAAGTTATCGGCTCTTTCTAGAGCTAGCCCCTTAGTGAGTAAGTTTATTCACTGGGTGCTGGTCTCCTGGCCCATTTGACCCCACGATTCCACTCCCTTGTGTTCACACACCAGGGCAGGTTCCAGGAGAAAACCGTCTCATCTCCCTCTCTTGTACTGGTAGTGGTGATGATACAGCTGTTCAAGTCAAGATGGCTCCCTACCACGCACCCAAGGCCCACTCCGCCAGGGAGAGTGGTTTACCCGCTTAACCTGGCATGCCGAGGTCTCAGCTGTGCCCCTGAATCACTGCTGAGTTCAATGATTCTAGTCTAGTCTCCAGCCCTCTGCAGGCCTGACTCATGCAGCAGCTTCCCCAGAGAACGCCCACGGGCTCCAGGTACTGCTCACAAGCTGGTCTCCTCCTCCATGTAGACACACAAACAAAGCCAGTTACTAGGCTTGCTAAGCTCTGCTTAAAGTTACAGGGCCTTGCGTTCAGGGCCACAGGCTGCCTCATGCAGGCCTCTCTTGTTGTGGATGCTGGGCTCTACCATGACAACGTAGGAAACCCACCCAGGGTCCCTTTCACATGGGGAATGGTGGTATGAAACCCAGGCCCAATCTTTGAAAATGCGGTGCCTTATGGAGGGAGAAAGAGGGTGGGACGGCCGGGGACCTATATCAAGCAGCAACCCCAAGGCCAGACCTTGGGCTCCTGGGCCCAGCCTGGGACTCTGTTTCAGGACATACAATAGAACCCCTCGCTACTGTCTTTTTAAAAGGCAACTCAGATGATCCTGATGATTCAGACAGGTTTGGGAACTTTTTTCCAGGTACATATGTGTATACACACACACACACACACACACACACACACACACGACGACGACATTGTATGTAGGCCTACATAGATATGACTCTGTTGTTATCGCAGAAATAAAAAGCCAGAAAATAATCATGTATGTGCAGAGTCTTACGTGGGAAAGCAGGAGAGGTTCCATGGATGAGTGAAATGATCTGGAGTAAACCCCTCCTCTACCCCAGGCCTCATCTGGGAAGTAAGAATTTAGATTAAATTCTCTCCAAAATCTCTCCAGTGAATGTGGACACTGCACATTCTGCAGATCTCTCACTGCCCTCAGACTTTAATTTTTCTTTCAGGCGATTAGTTGTTATTTGAAAAGAGACATACAATTGGAGATAACCCAGAAGGATCTTTTTATTATCTTCACAGAGGTGACTAATATTTAGAAGGACAGGTAACAAGAGCAGGTAGTGGGAGTATGAATTAAAGACGATGAGCTGGCTGAGGCGTAATTGAAACCTTCCCCATCAAATAAATATAATGAACCCATAGCAAACTGTAAACACAGAAACTCCCCAGCTGTGCATTATGGGAGCTGCTACAGGGAAAGGCGTTTATGCTGGAAAAAGTAGCCAAGTCACAACATGAGGTTGGGGGAATATCAGAGTCAGGGAGTAGAAACAAGATAGCAGCCACCAGCGCAAGGAGCCAAGTCTCTTCCCTCGCCAAATTCAGAGGGGCGTTTGGGTGCTTCAGGCCGAGATCAAGCCAGAGAAGCAAACATTACTCCTGGCTTATGGCTTCAAAACAGCAGGAATTGAGGAGCGTGAGGCCACAGAGGAAGGAAGAGGTGGCATTTCAAGGAGGAGAATCTGAAAGAATCGTCCTGGCTTCCTTCAAGCACTGGTCATGGCTACATGAGAAAAACCAGCCCCGATAAATGATTATGTATTTATTCGAGAGCAAACATTTCTGGTCTGGGAGCCTGAGGAAGACAGAGCAGATGTGTTTAGTAACACTCCCAGGAAGGTACGGAAGTGGGACATGAACCGAGTCTACTCAAGGCCTTGAAGGAAGTAACGTCTCAGCAGTTGCGGGTTGAGGCACGTGGATTTTGTAAACAGAAGTCATAATTCTCAGTGATTACATGCAGGCTACACAAATGATGTTTAATGGCTGTGACATAGTATTTTCAGTAAGTCAAATTTCTTTATGTAAATATGTGGTGCTAAATTCATAGTGATCTTCCTAAGGGCACAAAGTGAAGGAAACAGTGCCACAGAATAATATTCAACGGAAGAAACTATCGTGGGGATCTTTTTTTTAAAGGAACTTACTGCTATCAATGGCAAATCAAAACTTTTTCGGGTTCTCTCCATTTTAAAAGAAAAACTAAAACATGCACAAAATACCATCGGAGTCTACAAATCTCAGAGGAGACAGATCAAGCCTCTCTAGTTATGGAAAACTAACCTTCCTGCATCTAATCAGAACGCTCCATCCCACCATATGTATTTTGTCATGCATATGCCACCTCCCTCTTGGACAACATCTACTTTTCCTTCATATCATAAGCACGACCTTCTTTGTTAACCTTCTTTCATGGGTCTCATTCTGAAGACATTATCAACGGTCACTATTTTACATCCCTGAAACTATCATACCTCCCTTCTGTGTTTCATGGCTCAGTTTTTTGAATTTCTTATACCCTACACAACCATCATCAGCTTCTTCACTTTCTTGCCACCTGAGTTTTGGACTCATGGAAACCATCAATGATCTCCTCCTCGTCAAACTCAATGATGTTGCTGGGTTCCCATCCTTGAAACTCCTTCATTAGTGTTCTTCCTAGTCTTGGTTTAATGAATAACTTCTTCCAGTCATCCTCCACATCCGCCCTCATTCTGTCTCTATCAGTGCATGCAAAATCAAATGACAGCAGGTGACAGGGAAGTAACATAATGTGACCACGTCAGGCCAGGAGAGAACGAGCACTAAGAATGTGCTCAACTGAAGAAGGCTGGCTGGCCGCTAACCAGCTCTGAACAATGACTGTGCTTGGGGAAAAGAGGCCCAGTGCCATCAGGTATGCAGAGTTTAAGAGAATCCAGAAATCTGAATTTTGGCCGGGCGGAGTGGGGGTGGGGGGAATATCATCTTCAAATCTTAGACGTTAATTCAGAAAACTTTTCTTCCAAATACTTGTGAGCCAAACTAGGCACATCAAAGAGTAGAGATCAGCCCCCAAGCTGTGTTTTCCACATCTGTCCCCCTCTACCTCCTCTATTCCACCCCATCAATTACAGAAGGCCCCAAGGCCAAGGAGGTCCTATGTGAGGTGGGGAGTAACCCCGCCATGGACAGAACTGCTTGGTATGGAACGGAGAGAGATGCTTATTTGTGTGAGGAATACCATGCAGAACATTTCTTAAGGGGGCTGGAGAAGCAGGAAGGGAATTCAGAAGAGACCAATGGAAGCATTGTGGATAATGAGAGTCTCCGTTGGGCTTCACTGGCTGCAAAGGAAATATACATATCCAGGTTTCCAAAAGTACTGGAGGTAGCACATGACTAGACCTGGGATCCGAGGCAGTTCTAGCAACCCGATTTTCCACATAGCAACAAGCAGCAGATTCTTGGTGATTTCCCTCTGGCATTCTTCTTTAACAGCTTCACAAGCCTTAGCTTCCTTATGCACCCTACTTCCTGGGCTCTCCTTCCAACTAGTGGGCATTTGTCCACATCTCCAATTCAGTTCCCTCAAAGAAGAATTCCGGTTTGGGCCTAGTTCATCATTTTCTGACTTCAGACTGCGTCACAGGCTGCAAGCCATGTTAACATCTGAGTCCACTGAGTCTCTACTTATGGGTCCAGTGCCCCCCGGTCTAATGCATTGCAGTAAGCTGGGAGATCGCGTGGTGAGTACAGGACATGGTCTACGCAGCTCTCGCACTAGAAGCCTGGATGAAGCCAGCAGCTAGGGGATGAGAGAGTCTTCTCTCAGCAGTGACTCTGGGGACTCCATTAGGAAGTGACTCAAACATTCAGAACAGTCAGTGCTGGAACAGGGAAGGAGTTTCAGAGGAAAAAAGGAACTCTGAAATTTCTACCAGAATTTGTGGAAAACGAAGTGTTCAAACCTGGTCAGCTCAGGGAACAAGGGCATGAACTCTAACAGGGAAAGGCAACATCTCAGAAGGCTGTAATCCTTTTATGGGCACTAAATAACACCCGTCCTTAGCACTGGTGTGTTGAAGCCATCGAGGAAATAAAGAGGTCAGAGAGAAGAGAAGCTTTATCTATGTACAGATAAAGCTGGACTGGAGAATGTAGTTCAGACCCATCACCAAATGGACTTCGGGATCATGCTGAAAATAGGCAAATCTACCCACATCAGAATTAGTCAAACTGAAAGAACCCAAGTCTACTCACCCCAGAAGCCTTTGCAATAAGCAAGAAGTGAGCAGAGCATATTCTGTGTCTGGGCAGATGCATGAAACAAGAGTTCCTTCTCCCAAACTTGCCAGATACTCTTTCCTTTTGGGAAGGGTGAAATAAAAGGTCAGGTATTTTCACTTAATGGTTAAGACAGGAATACAGAGAGGGGCGACATCGTGCCTCCTAATAATTCTCAGGTCAGATTTCTGGGCATTGTTTTGAAAATTCAGAGAGATAATAAATGTCCTTATTTAGCCAAAATATTTTTGAGCACTCACCGTAAGCAAGGAGACCAGGTCTCTGTCCTCATGGAAGGCAAATGATTACGGTGTGTAGGGCAATCAGCGGTGTGTGAAAGTGTTTACTCAAAGAGAGATTCAAGTCTCAAATGAGAACTTCTGTATGAATCTAGTTCATTCTACTTAGATTTTACTCACATGATAAAACCCAGGCATGGAACCATAGTTAAAAGATTAAATCTAATGACAGTTGTCTGGCTGAGACATATAACCTCCTACATGGAAAAACTTAGAGACTGACTCTAAAAGCCAGTCTCTGACTTTTTTTTTTTTTTTTTTTTGAGACGGAGTTTCGCTCCTGTCGCCCAGGCTGGAATGCAATGCCACAATCTCGGCTCACCGCAACCTCTGCCTCCTGGGTTCAGGCAATTCTGCTGCCTCAGCCTCCTGAGTAGCTGGGATTATAGGCATGTGCCACCATGCCCAGCTAATTTTGTGTATTTTTAGTAGAGATGGGGTTTCACCATGTTGACCAGGTGGTCTCGATCTCTTGACCTTGTGATCCACCTGCCTTGGCCTCCCAAGTAGCTGGGACTAGTCTCTGACATCTTGAAACTCTAAGCACCAAATGGTGTTTTCTCTAATTAGGCTCTACTGTATAGCATGAGGGTCTCCAGTGCTTGCCTGCCTCCTCAGCCAGGCCAGGAGGGCCATCTAAGTATGGGAGTACACCCAGTGAGAGAACCCACCCATTTCTATCACCTCCTCTATTTTCTTTTAATAGTTCCAGACACCTGGGAGCATCCCCGGGGTGTCCCCAGCTGGTTCTTTACCCCTGCACATGGAAAATGATAGTGCCACCGGTTTTGTCCCATGGGAGCAAATGGATCCTTATTCTGAAACATGAAGCAGGTGTTAACACCCGGTGAAGGTAAGAAGTTCAGAGCTTGCACGGATCCATTACCCTTCCTGCTCTCAGAAGTGCTAATATTTATTCCAGCATGTTCAGTGACCTCCTGCCAGGCCAGAGTTCTTAACTCTTCCTAGTGGAGTGGTTCTCAATCTTCCAGGCATGGGAATCCCCCGAAGACCTTGTTAAAATCCAAATTACTGGTCCTCACCCCCAGAGTTTCTGATTCGGTCAGGCCAAAGGATTGACTTTTCTAACAAGTTCCCGATACTGCTAATGCTGCTGGTCAGGGACAGGCTTGGAGAACCTGAGTCCTAGGGGATGCTTGATTCTCCTGTATGATTCCACGCATGATCTGTCTGTATGTGCCTTTGTGAAAGTTCTAAAGTGTGTTTCATAGCTTTCATCAGAATCTCAAAGTGAATTAACTCAACCCACCAAACAAAAGCCAGTACCTTTAAGAGCATCAACCAAGGGAAAACACCTAGAGGAGTGCTGATCTCAAAAGATAATACACAGTGGTGTAAAAACTACAAATGCATTGGATAGAGCAAAGTTAGCTCCAGAAGTGCTCAGTTATTGGGTAGGAGTTGGGTAGTGGCTGATAGGCACAATCAAAATAAAGAGATTTGAATAGGAGTTGATATTCTCACCCTACAAGAATTTATCTTTAATTATGGATAATTATTCTGAATTACAACCAGATGATTTGAAGCATTACGCTAATTCGGGAGTAATAAAGCATGAATTGCTGATGTAATCTTTAAAAATGTAACCTATCAATCAACACTGGAATAGCAACAGACAAAAGGCTATGATCTGACATTATTGTTTTATGGAGTCGCAGTTAAAACTGGCCTTCAATTTACTCTTTACGAGCCCCCATAGGGCAATGAGAGATGCCAAATACCTGTGGCTCCACGTGGAGCCGAATGAAGATCTGTATCCCCGCAGGCTGCCCTCCCCACTGGCTGACTCTCAGAATCCCTTGATTTGTAGAGGAGATGAAACACAATCCATACAAGCACAAACGTGTGTCCGGTCAGAACTTGGCTCATCCTATCTTTCCCCTTTACTAGATCTATGGCCTTAAGCAAGTACTTCATCCTTTCTGAGCCCCAGTTGCCTCATCTGTAAAATGGGAAGGCTAGCCTAACACACAAGGTTCTCCTGACAATTACGTAAATAATGGCTAAAATGCCTGATGACAAACCATAACATGAATCCGGTCCTACCCTGCACTGTGATGGTGCTAGTAGAATTATACTTAGCTATTTTGTTTAGGAAGTAGAAGCGTCTTCCAAGGAGCGGTCCCAGACTCATGCCATTTAACAGGATACAGCAGGCTGCCGAATTTCCATATAGCTAACATTGCATAAGGGTGTGGCTCACAGTCTAAGAATGCCACCCGAGCTTGCAGGCCAAGGGAGGTCCCTTCAGTCAAGGGTGGGAGAAAGTAATCGCTCAGTTGCTGACTGAATATCTGCCCAATGTACGTGCTCTTTGCAGAATCTAAGAGAACACGGACTGAAGAAGAAGGGAGAGGGAAGGGGGGTAGGTTTCAAATGTCTTCCATACAGCGAGTGCTCATTTCTGTAGCAAGAAAGAAGATACCCTGGCTATTTTACTCAAAGTGAAAATACTTCATAAGGAAGGGGAAAAAAACAGGATTGAGCACCATCTATGAGTCAGTTTGGCTTGCACATAATTACATAATGCCCTTTTTTGTAGAGGAAAAAACATAGTAATATTGCCTAAGTTCATGGAGGCAATGATTAGTTGAGGCTAAATTAAAACCCAGATCGATCTCCCCCCAAATTTCATGTGCTTTTGGTTAAACCATTCTGTCTTTACCAAAATAGCCAACTTCTTGTACTTTATAGCATTGCTGGTTTAAGTTGAGGAAAAGAAAGACGGTGGATACATATAGAAGAAAGACCGGAAGGTGCCTACAGTAATTGAAAGTAAGTTAAGGAAAAAGCACTTCCCCACATGCAACCAGAACAAAAGTTAATGGCCAAACACACAAAATCACTTGACACAAAATACATGATAAATCTCAGACCACAAGACCTCCTTTATCTCTTTTTTTTTTGGAACTCAGAGAGTCAACCAAGCTAAATAGCAAAGGCAATGAGGTCAAGGACCTGTCAAGGGCAGCAGAGTTGGAACTAGCTGGAGCACTCCCGGCTGTCAAAGTCAGAGGGAGGGCAACAAAAAGGTTTGCCCAGTGAGCTTGTATTAATCTTTGAGAACAGGAAGTCTATATAGAGACAGACCTACATTAGGGTAGACCTGGAGACAGATCTCTGCACTTGGTTTCAGCCAAGCATTGCATTTAGATCAGGGTGGCAAAAAGGCCTTAACCAGAGAAAAAACTGCCTTAGCAATGGGTTAAAGGATAAAGGAGAGTTGATGGAGCTAGAGGCCTGCTAATATACACTGCAGAGGCCTGAACCTGCTTAGCCCAGCCGGCTCTAGGCAGATACTGCAGACCAGCAGCCCACCAGCCAGAAGTGGCCATCATACAGACAGGCCTGGTTCAATCTTCCTGGTGTTCTCTTGCGGGAAGAAAATGGAGCTGGATGGACACAGTCCAACTTGGTTCCTTGCCTGCCCCATGAAGGCATGAGTTCGAGACTCTTGGTTTTAAAAGGACATTACCCCTGGCGATAGCTTGGGGTTATCAACCTGACAACACTCATCCTTGAAACTAGACATTGTAGACACAACTGGAGTTCAGAATCTGTGTAATGGAAAGGACAACAATGAAGAATATTTGGTAAATAGAGGACACATACAATGTTCATCTTCCTCATCCCTACCTTAGGTCTAAGGAGCACCCACTACAGGTCAGAGGCTATGCTCAATCTAGTGACTACGAAGACACAGGAGGTAGAATGACTGCCCTCCGAAGGATTGTGTGGTAGTGTGACTAGGGAGGGAGCCTGTGTGTAAAAACATTTATAACAGTGCCTTGACATCTGTTAAACGCCAAGTAAGAGTGTAGACAATCAGGGAGAACGGTGGAGTTCATTGTGGTCTGAGATGGTTTGGGTGGCTTCGCAAAGGAGGTCAGACATTAACTGGATCTTGGATAGTTCGGCTTAGATGAATAGAACGAGAGAAAGGAAGGTGCTCCAAAGCCCTAAGGAGAGGCGGCAGAAATGTACATGGCAAGTGAAATGTACATGATGATAGTGAACAGATCAGTCTGGCTGAGGTTGTGACTTCGTACAGAAAGAGGAACATGCATTCAGGAATTTTAAGAAGAATCTCACATTCTGATTTGTAAGACTATATATCATATTACAGCCCCTAATTTTTGGTTTAGGAAACTGTGATCATCATAAACCCTGATAAACCCTTTCAAGCCAGGAAAGCAAATCC
Source organism: Callimico goeldii (assembly GCA_963573925.1). Classification (NCBI taxonomy): domain Eukaryota; kingdom Metazoa; phylum Chordata; class Mammalia; order Primates; family Cebidae; genus Callimico; species Callimico goeldii. Next base: position 31,905 of record CAUYOR010016492.1, read on the forward strand.
TGTTTGTCATTCTCTCATTGTGTCCCTATCACAGTATTCGGAACTTAGTAGATGAAAAGAGCTAATGCAATTCATCCTCTATACTTTAAAACGTGTGTTCCTGATAAATATTTAATTATCAAAAATCATATAGGGACTTAGGGGTTAAATTTCTAATGTGCAATTACCAAAGTTTTTTTTTTTCTTTCTGGAATTAAATACACACACACACACACACACACACACACACACACACACACATATATGCATAACTTAAAAAAACCAAACACCTTTGAGCAAAGCCACTCATCTAGCTTAAGAAAGGCATTTCTTCTCCTATCGCCATGTAAGGGGAGAATTGCTCACATTTTCTTACCATTCATTAGATGAGCCAAACAAACCATCTGGCTTCTCCAAGAAGCTGTGCAGGGCAAACTTGAGCATTTTGTTCCTTAAGAAGGTATGATTACTGAGTGGTTTCAGAATACATTTGTTGGGAATAAACAGTAAGTGTAATCCATTGTTCTTAATTACTGATCCCATCATATCCAATTCTTGTCACAAAAGCTCTGTTGTAGAAGAAATGCCAATGTTTGTGGTCGTATGAATGAATGGATACAGGCAGAAGAACTACTGGTGAACACACTCTAGATGTTTCTCAAAGTGTTGTTCGTGAACTACTTGCATCAGAATCAACCAGAATACTAATTTAAAACTCATAGTTCTCAAAGGTGAGGCTCAGAAATACGCATTTTAGTAAGCTTCCCAGATGATTCTGATGAGCTGTAATTGCTAGAATCTTGGCTATAAAGTAGGGAGAGAGCAGACTTTGGAAAACAATGGAAGTTAAGCTAAGAAATATTTCAACTAGCTCCTGATTATAGGGCAGGGAGAGTCCAGGACAGAGAACCACAATTGGTTTTCTGAGGCTCCTGCTGGCAGAAGCACCCTGAATGTATGATTTGATTGGGGGGGGGGGTTGCAGAACAAGAAATAGAGAATGGAGTTCAGTCCAGGGCACTGAGACCTGCCTCCTAGGATCCAGACAAGCAAGGGTATCATGAACCAGAACAAACGACCAGTGCTCCTAGGACCATGTTGCTGCCTCACGCCATGGCTCTTCCTTCCAGGAACGGGGCAACACAGGCTGGTGGAGGCAAGGTGTTCCCTGGAGCAAGGCAGAATTCCACGAGGGCAGGTCGCAACAGTCAGATCCTTTGGGATCTTTTGGGAAGACTATATGACTTTAATAAGTTATTTGGACTTCTACCTGTAGCTAACGAGGGTCACAACAAGGCAGGTGATTTTTAGGATGAGGAAGGATGTGTCCAAAAGAGCACGTGAGAAGATGAATCTGGGAAACAGGTGCAGATTGTCTTGGACAGGATAGAAATCATAGGAATCCAGTAAGAAGACCACTACCTCGGTTTACCTGTTATAGTCTGCCCAGTTCTTTTGATGGCTGTCACACTCTGCCAGCAGAGAATGTGCTGATGTGAAAGATGATAAAGGCCTGAGCCCAAGCATTAGCAAAAAGAAAAGTCTAAAGAGGCTTAAAAGGTCCATATAGAAGATAAAATCTATGCAGCTGAAAGGGGAGGAGAGTAGCCTGGAAAAAGAGATGAAAAATGTCCCTGTTCCGATGACCACTTGGATGAAGAGAATCTCATTAATTAGATTACACAAGAAGGAGGGAGAGTTTTTACGAACCAAGCTGGCACATTCAGTTCTGATTCAACCTTCATGATGCAGTTAAGAGTATCCCATTAAACTTCCTGATCTGACCACAGCTCTTAGCTCCTCTGCGCTCTCCAGCGCACCACCAGCAGTTAACCTCATCAGGTACAAGCTCATTCCCTCCTAATGCAGCCACTGTTTCCTGGATGCCTACTTTGCTAATTCTGGCAGTAGGTGTCATTTTGGGGTGGGGTAGATTAAATGGTGAATCGAGATATAGCTCTTGCCTTCATAAGCTCGCAAGCTAGGAGCAATCGGGGCATGCGTCCTTCCTGTGGGCCTGAAGGTGCACTGAGCACTGGCTGCACCAGATGAGTGAGCTGCTGTGCCAGTAGATCCACATACAGAAACGAATTAGGTGCTGATGTTGCTCTGAGGCTGAAATGGATCCCTGCAACTCACAATTTCAAATGTTGGTTCATTAAGTCCATTTTATTTTTTTCACTTATTGCTGTTTGTGAGGAGAAAGTTATCACTTTGAACATAAAATATGCCCCTTATCTATTTTAGGTGCAGACAGTACAGATAAATACTTCATTTGAAATAAGGAGTCTGCGGTTTAAAAGCAAACACGTAGCCTGAGTGAAAACCACTGGATCCCAGCGGCAGCTTCCCCATCGGCCCAGCAGCCCAGCGAGCATCGGCAAGTCACGTGCTACAGAGCTGCCGCACAATTCCCTTTCAATTCAATTGCCCGGTTCCAGCTTTGGACAAGTTTGTCTAGACCCAACATGAGTGTCCACAAAATGCAAAAACAGCTGCTTAATTCGACTTAAGAAATTCAATCACCCAGATTTTTTTTTTCCTCTAAGACACCAGCCAAGTGTTTGGACTAATTTTTTTTTCCCAGAGAATGTATTGGTTCACATCACATAGACAAGAACTCTGTGTCCAAAGAACTTGGAGTTTCAAAGTGATATGACGATGCAATGAGACATTTGGACCAAATTCCAGCCAGAATTCAATGAACCCACCAAAAAGGAGAGAAGTGGCTGCTTCTGGTTCCCTCCAGTTCTCAAGGCAGTGGGGCACAGTACAAACACCCCTGGACTGGGAGTGTGGAAGCCAGGATTCTCTTAAGGGCTCTGCTCCTAACTGGTTACAAAGCCTGCGTTCAGGTTTCCTCATCTATTAAGCGAACTATTTGAACCAGTAGATTTCCGAGGTTCTACCCAGCTTTAAAAATTCTGTAATCGTGAGAACATCTCTTTAAGCACAGTTCTCTAACTTTGCTGTTCTGAATAAACATGATCTGGTCACACTGAAATTTCCTGTTCTTGGTAATTACAATTAATTAGCAGAAATCTATGGCATAAAAAAATTAATCATAGTGCAATAAGGAGTATAAAAGCTAGCCAGATGGCGACGAGATGAACTAAGAGAAGAAACTTCTTTTTGAATTCTAAAGCCCTATTTCAAGTGTTTGTAGGCTTTTCAGACTTGGGTGGTTACCAGCAAGTCATTAATAGTTTCTGCAAGCAGGACCCAGCCTAAGCTCAGCCTGGTTTTGAAAGAATCCAGTCTGGTCTGAAGTTTCATTTGGAGCCTGGTCAGAAATACGCTGTTGATGGTGGTGAGATCTATCTTTTTCTGTGTTTGAGGACAAAGAGTCTTCTGACAAAGTCAGTGGAAAGAAAGTGTCTCAATCCAGACAGAGCGAGTCAGGTCTGCAGTGTCTGTCTTGTTTGCTGTAAAGCTAAGAAGGAGGATATTTTAGACAAAAATTTAAAAAGGAAAGAAAGATTTGCTAAGGGCCTCCTGCTGTTTGACTGTACTTTGCCCTGGCTAGGGAGTGGGAGAGTTTTATTAAGCTATTCCCTTCAAGTCTGCATACCTTAGGAGTGACTTTTCAACCCAGAAACTTGGGGTTAGAGAATATTTTGAAAGCAGATCTGGGTTTCTGAAATCCTAGTGGCATCTGGCCTCCCTCCTTCTCGTGTTTATTCTTAAATCCTGGTTGCCCTCCCTTCTCTTGTTATCTGCTGATGAAGATTCAGGTTAATGCCTAATTATGGAATTATTTTAAACTTTACCGTAATTTCAGAGTAGAACTAAGACCTTCCAGGTGAGTTTGCTTGTGCAGAAGAGTGGCACGCTGTCCTGCAACCTATGGAGACTCACGGTTTTGTTTAACAGACTGAGTTCCCTTATTCTGGCCTCTCCATTCAAAGTACTGGCCCCCTCGGAAAAAGGAAACAGCCTGAAACCAAATAGAACCCAATCCACACCTACATTTTCACAAGGGAGTTGGCACACATGAAACTGTAGGAAAAGAGCTAATAAAGCACGTGAGTGTTTAACCCAACTCCAACAAATGATTAACTACAATGTGGGGAGAAAAACAATAACAGGAATCAACAATGGTACGAACGCGCTGATGAATCATCTGCCAACCCTCGCTGATTGACGTCAGACCAGCCACAAAGGGTGTTTGACAAGTGAAGGACAAGGTGACCTCCAGGGTTACATGCTGCGGGGTTCTTCCAATTATTTCCTTTCCTCCAGGTCCCGTGGCTAAAGGGGTACAATGCACACCAAGGGGGCTTTCAGCAAGTTACAGTCTCAATTTCAGAACTGTTACCCAAAAGCGACTCAAATGGTCTGTACGTATTCTAAGAAAACAAACCTAACAACTTTAAAACTTTCCAACACAAATGTGTATTTACATTCTTTCTGGCCACCAGTTTAAAAGTTTGTTTTTCTCTTCCCACCATGCTTTTATCACTACAACTCTTCCCTGCATGAGGCATTTTTCTTTGTTGCACTTATGACGGCCTGACATGCCATATGTTCGTCTAATGTCTGCCCCACACCCCACTAGAACATAAGCATTTTGAGAACAGGGACTTTGCTATTTTCACTGTTATATCCCCAATCAAGAAGTCACTACGCAGCTCACAGAAGGTAGAAATGAATTAATTAATCTTATCAACCACCTATTATAGGGGCATTCAGTAAATATTTATGGGAATCTGTAAATAAATAATTAAGTTTAAAAAAGAGAACAGAGGCAGATTAAATGACTCCCTATAATATGTCTTCAATTAGTGTTAGCCAACAATGTAATCATTATTTTTGTTTTTATTTGATTCACCTCAGATTTACCACTTCTGTCTTCCTTCCCACGTATTTCACCATATCTAGATCCTCTTGTCACAGAGAGGTAGCCTGTCTGTGATTTTAGGTGACCTACCAGCCCAGAGATCACATCTCAGAGCTCCCACATGGCCATGGGATGAAATCCTGACCCACTCAGACTGTGCACAAACTCTTCCTTGTTTAGATAGTAAAAGAAAAACCTGTTGAATGAGCAAGTAAAATCAGTAATGAGAAGACAGAGGGTCTTATTAGCAGACGGAACCCTCATCATAAGGCACCCCAAAAGCAGTGACTGATTAATCAATTTGTTTCAGAGAACATTTTGAGATTCTAGTTTCTTTCAATAAAATGGACTTACATATCTACCTGACTTGAAATGGTTCACTAGGCATTCTTTAAAAAAAAAAAGTTGCAAAAAAAGTTGAAAGCTTTTTAGTATACAGCTAATGATTAGTGTTTAACAGCTCCTGAGTTCAGCTAAATTCTTATATTCAATATAGACATATGAAAGGATCATTTAAAAAAAAACATGTCTTTAAGGAGATGCAATTTTATTATATGGTGGCTGGTCAGATACAATGATCCAGTTTTACAAGTTAGGTTTAATTTTACCTGGTCACCCAGGCCGGCACCTGACCCAAGCAGACCTTGAGTGTAAAACAGCCTCAGGTCTCACAAGACAGTGCTGCCCTGGAAGGGTCCTGCGAAGACTGGGGACTGACGGATATGAAAGAATCATATGGGATGCAGAGGGGAGCAAGGAGCCCTCTTTCCCCAATGACTCTAACCAGGGGTAAAACTGCCTGGGGAGAGGGAGGCAGGCACTTACAGGGTTTTTCTCTCTTTCAATCCATAGAAAGGTGACAAGTGGCCCCTGGGGGAATATGGAGGCTTTGTGAGTATTTCAGTCTGGAGTCTCAGGATGGTATGGTACAGACAGGGAGACTCTTGGGCCAGACAACCCAGACCATTGGTTTCTTAGTGAGAGGAACTTAAGAATCGAAATTACATAAGTGAAAAAGAACACTATCAAATTCAGGACTTAAGTTGATAATTATCTCACCAACTTTTGGACTTTTTTAGATTTAAGTAAAAAGGAGTAAATGCCAAAAATGCTTGAAAATATAACTTTCGGTTGGGCGCGGTGGCTCACGCCTGTAATCCCAGCACTTTGGGTGGCCGAGGCGTGTGGATCATGAGATCAAGAGATTGAGACCATCCTGGTGAACATGGTGAAACCCCGTCTCTACTAAAAATACAAAAACTTAGCTGGGCATGGTGGCGCGTGCCTGTAGTCCCAGCTACTCAGGAGGCTGAGGCAGGAGAATTGCCTGAACCCAGGAGG
>CAUYOR010016493.1:0-10448 GCA_963573925.1 Callimico goeldii
CAGGCCTGCTTTACAAAAGCTTCTGAAAGAAGTATTACACACAGAAAGAAACAACCAGTATTAGCCTTTCTAAAAATATACCAAAAAGTAAAGAGTACCAACATAAAGAAGAATTTACACCAAAGAATAGATAAAACAGCCAGTTAGCATCAAATGGCATAACCCTAAATTTAAATCGACTAAATCCCCCATTCAAAAGACACAACCAAAACCCAACGGGGCATGTTACATCCAGACCTGTTTCACATGCAAGGATACACAAAGACTCAAAACAAAGGGATGGGGAAAGATTTACCAACCAAATGGAGAGCAAAAATAAATAAATAAATAAATAAATAAAAAGCAGGAGTTGTAATTCTTGTATCGGATAAAATAGATTTTAAAGCAACAAAGATATAGTGGTAAAAGGATCAATGCAACAACAAGAGTTAACGATCCTAACACCCAGATACATAGAGACTTAGACTCAATGTGATAGAAAATTAATAAGGTTATCAAGGACTCGAACTCAGATCCGGAGCAAGTAAACTTAATAAATATTTACAGAGCTCCCCACTTCAAATACACAAATTATACATTCCTCTTCATACCACATCACACCTACTCATAGGTTTAAAGGAAACATTGAATGGCCATTATTAATACCCATCTTTCTTTTCAGAATAAAGCAATATTTCTGTTCACTCTCCCTCTTTCTCTTCCTCTTTCTTCCTTTCCTTTACTCATTTTTTTTTGTTTTTTCTTTCCTTCTCTCAAAAAATAAAAAAATTAAAAAATAACAGCCTGGCCAATGTGGTGAAACCCCGACTCTACTAAAAATACAAAAATTAGCCGGGCATGGCGGTGGGTGCCTGTAACTTTGGCTACTCAGGAGCCCGAGGCAGGAGAATAGCTCGAACCTGGGAGGTGGAGGTTGCAGTGAGCTGAGATCGCACCATTGCACTCCAGCCTAGGCAACAAGACCAAAACTCCATCTCAAAAAAAAAAAAAGAAAGAAAAAAAGAGTCTGTCAAGCCTGTAATTCTAAGTTTAGCTAGAATAAAAACGTGTGTGTGTGTGTGTGTGTGTGTGTGTGTGTTATAGCTTTCAAATTCCTTTTTAAGAGAGAATGCTTCACAAGGATTAACACCTAAGGGTAGAATAATTCTGCCCAGAGATTTTAAAACTTTCCTTTTATAAAAAGTGTTAATACTACCTGCCTGGATTTCTATGAAAAAAATAAATAGAAGAAAAAAATTGATTTATCAGAAACAGATCGTGGAGGTAGCTGCAAGGGAAGACTGCAAAAAGGAAAATCACAAAGACCAATGAATATTACAGAGTTGTTGACAAGGCCAACTCGATTGTGGAAATGGACTCCCCAACCTACCTGGAGACCTTCCATGCTGTCTTCTGATTAAAATATGGTTTCCAAGTATTAGACTTTTCCTTAGAATGTGTACTTCTGGGCCAAGCACGGTGGCTCATGCCTGTAATCCCAGCACTTTGGGAGTTCGAGGAGGGTGGATCACGAGGTCAGGAGTTCAAGAAACAGCCTGACAAAAATGGTGAAACCCCCATCTCTACTAAAAATACAAAAATTAGCCGGGTGTGGTGGCCTATGCCAGTAATCCCAGCTACTCAGGAGGCTGAGGCAGAGAAATGCTTGAACCCAGGAGGTGGAGGTTGCGGTGAGCCGAGATTGCGCCACTGCACTCCAGCCTGTGCTCAAAAGTGAAACTCTGTCTCAAAAGAAAGAAAATATACTTCTGAAAACTGCATGATTCCACTTAGATGGGGTACCTAAAATAGTCCAATAGATAGAAGCAGAAAATAAAGTAGTGGTGGCCAGGAGATAGGGAAAGGGAGAAACGGAGTTGTTCAATGGGCATAAAGTTATTGTTATACAGGATAAGTAAGTTCTAAAGATCTGCTGTTCAACATGGTGCCAACAGTGCACAATATGGTATTGTATACTTAAAAATTTTCCAGTAGAGCAGATCTCATACTAAGAGTTCTTAGCGCACACACACACACAAGCAAAAGAACACAAGGAAACTTTTGGAGGAGATGAATATTGATTTCCTTGACTGTGGTGATGGCATCACAGCTGCACTCACATGCCCAGCTCTACAAGTTGTATACATTAAATACGTGCAGTTTTTGTATGTCGACTATATCTCAATAAAGGTGTAAAAACAAAAAGTCCTTCTGCGTGCTCACAAATTAGGATTCTTAGCTCACATGGTTGAGGGGTAAACTCCAGACCTTAGTGGGTTTACCTTGGTGAGTGTGTTGTTTCCTCTGATCCAGACATCACTCATTGCAAGCTTCACAACTTCATTTAAATAATGGCTTTATTTTATGGGATGCTGGAAAGATAAGCAGGGGACATTATTAAATGCACCTAGCCATTGTAAGATATAGCTCAAGATCTGAAATATCGAAATATGAAATAAAAATGTGCATCTTAGAGTCAGGATCAGACATTCCCTCCAAGCTTCTTCCAGTTTCTTTGGTGACTTTTCACTGCTTCCGCTTCTCTTTCACTTGATGTTGCACACTGATCTGTCTGGTGAGGTCTTGAAATGTTTTTAAAAGATTAAAAGAGACGACTTCCCTCAGCAGTGACATTTTTCCACTTGAAATGTTTACGCTGGTGCGTGCTCCCTTAGAGTCCCTACCACTGCAGCTGAATGCAGCTGTTGGCTTCCATTCTATGAGAGGCTATTTAGGAACTCTGCATAGCGACTGCACTGCAGCCCTCTCACGGAAGTGCAATGTGGGTCATCTGTAGTTGAAGGGGAGAAGAAATAATACAAAGACTAGCTAACAAAACCTTCATGTGGATATGCCCACCTGGGAAGCAAGGGAGGCAGGCAGACTGACCTGGGTGGAGTCACCAGAAAATGGAACAGTTATTTTTAGCACAAATGTTTGGCATTCAAAGGAGCTGCAAACAAAACCGCAAGGTGGGGGGAAGGGACTGTGGCTATAACTGTCAGGGATATTAGGTACACAGTGAGAAATACCTGCTTCCCGGAGATACCTTCCCAGGCGGACGACAGGCTTGCTTAATTAGCAGCACGATCCACTAGCTCTTCCCAAACTAAATCAGCCGCTTTTAACCACTGTATTGAGATCGTAATTCAATTGTTTTGTGATTAGCCAGACTGAAAATGAAAAAAAAAAAACAAATTTTAATTCCATCCTGTCCATTTTTTACCCCTTACTGCTGCTTTAGCCAGGTTTAAGCAGCTTCAACAAAGCATGCTGAGCAAACTCTCAGGGAACCAGATGCTTAGGCTGACTTCATGAGATTGCAAGACCCTTCTGTCCTTTCCCACCCTACCAAAAAGATAAAAGGAAACAATCACTGGGATTACGTTGTGGTACCTATTCCAAAGGTTCATATTCCAATGATATGTACCACTCTCACCTTGAAGACAGTCAAAAATACTGCCTTTACACTTTAAAAATATAAAACCCGACCAGGAGCAGTGGCTCACACCTGTAATCCCAGCACTTTGGGAAGCCAAGGCAAGAGGATCACTTGAGCCCAGGAGTTTGAGACCAGCATGAGTAACATGGTGAGGCCCCCCACCCCACCCCGTCTCTATATAATTAATTAATTAATTGATTAAATACCTTTGATCTCCTGACTAGAAAGAGTTCACACAAATGAAAGCAAAATGCCAACCTCGTTCACAGTTTTACTAACTCGAATGTATTTTCCATCTACATACTGTGTTTGTTGTTGTTTGTCGTGGTTAGGCCCCAGATGGCTAAAAAAAAAAAAGAACACGATCAGGTGACATCTGATGGAAATCCCAGAGAAAAAGAATAGCATATAGAAAAGTCTCTACAGATGACTAATACCAAGAAAAGACAGAGACAAACTCCACAAAATATATCGAATATCTTCCATGGGCAAAGCACTACAGAGGATCTGAAATAAAACATGGCCTCTGATCTTGAGGATTTAAGAGTCTAATGGGGTTGGATGTGGTGGCTCTTTGCTTTAATCCCAGCACTTTGGAAGGCCGAGGCAGGCAGATGACTTGAGATCAGAGTTCAAAACCAGCCTGGCCAACATGGCAAAACCCCATCTCGGAAGTGGGAGGGTGGAGAGGGAGGGATGCAAATCACTGCCCTTTCAGAAAAGTTGCTGTAACGTGAATTCAACCTTTCCCTCCTGTGGTTCCTTCCCATTCACATTTAAACATATTCAAAGAAAAAATGAATAAACAAAGCCCTATGGACCTCACATCTCCCTCCTAACTTCTGGTCTACCTCTTCCTTCACAGAGCTGTATATTCCAGTCATTTCCCTTTTATCCTCTCTCCTTCACTTTTCAGGTGTTTCTTAGCTGGTTTTTGCCCATCATTTCATATAATTAACTCTTACTTTATCACATCCTTTCAGTATTTTGGACCCCTTGCTTGATATCTTCAGTGCATTCAACACTGTGGGGCGTTCCCACTGTTCCCTGCTCCGGGTTTTCCTCCTTCTTCTCTGGCTGCTCCTTCTCAGTCATACTTTCTACTAAACAATTAAATTTCTAGAGTTCCTCTCTTGGCCTCTCTCCTTCTCACTATATACTCTCTTCCTAGGAAATCTCATTCATATCCTTGGTTTAATTACCATATAAAATTATAAATTTATGGCCGGGCACGGTGGCTCAAGCCTGTAATCCCAGCATTTTGGGAGGCTAAGGCGGGTGGATCACCTGAGTTCAGGAGTTTGAGACCAGCCTGGACAGCCTGGCCAACACGATGAAAACCCATCTCTATTAAAAATACAAAAAATTAGGTGGGCGTGGGGGGGGGGGCGGCACTTGTAATCCCAGCTTCTCAGGATGCTGAGGCAGGAGAATTGCTTAAACCCAGGAGGCAGAGGTTGCAGTGAGCTGAGATAGCACCACTGCTCTCCAGCTTGGGCGAGAGCAAAACTCTGTCTCCAAAAAAAAAAAAAAAAAAAAAATTATAAATTTACATCTCAGGCCCAGAAATTTACATCTCTACTGGAAGGTTTAAGTCAATATGTCCAACTGCCTGTTTAACACCTATCTTCCCTCAAATCTGGTCTTCTTCCAATCCTCCCTATCTCAGCAATTGGTACCACCATCCATGCAATTATTCAAGTCCAAAAACTTAGCAATTAACCATTAAACCTCCCTATTAAATTTTTCATCAAATCCTGTCTACTGTACCTACAAAATATCCCTCATAGCCTATTCCCCAGAGCTAGTGTGATCTTTCCAATGCAAATATGATCAAGTCTGCTTAAAACATTGCTAATGGCTTCCAGAAGTTTTTAGTATAAAGAGCAAAATCTTAACATGGTTTACAAGTCCTGCACAGTCTATCCTGTGCCTGCACCTGCGCCTGCCTTTTTTTTTAAAGACAGAGTCTCACCCTATCTCCCAGGCTGGAGTGCAGTTGCACCATCTCAGCTCACCGCAACCTCTGCCTCCCAGGTTCAAGCGATTCTCTTGCCTCAGCCACCTGAGTAGCTGGGATTACAGGCACACACCACGCCAGGCTAATTTTTGTATTTTTAGTAGAGATGGGGTTTCACCATGTTGGTCAGGCTGGCCTTGAACTCCTGACCATGTGATCTGCCTGCCTCAGCCTCCCGAAGTGCTGGATTACAGACATGAGCCTCTGTGCCCGGCCGCTTCGTAAACAGTATGCTCCTTTCCCTTCTGCTAGAGTCAACCCAATCTTTAATTCCTTGAACTTTGTGCTCCAGGGCCTGTGTGAAGGCTATACCCTCACCCAGAACACTCCAACACCCCCTGCAAACCTATCCATCTAGCTAATCTCTACATCGTAGAGTATAAACTCTAACAAACAAAGACTTTATCCATTTTATTTTTCATTGTATTCCTAAGGCCTAGCACAGTGCCCAATATTTAAATAGATGCCTATAATGTATATACTTATCAGATATAAAAATATGTATATTTGATCTCCTGGGAAAACACTTATATGGCAATATATACCAGGCAGTTTGAAATGCAAGAGAGAGAAGTCCAAGCCAGAGAAATCCATTCAGGCATCATCTTCATAAAATTGATATCTGAGGAAGGGGAAATGAACATGACCCAGCAAGGAGGGTGTGGAATAAGAATCAAAGAGAGTTGAGAACTGACCCAGAAAGAGTTCCATTGAAAGGATGGATGGAGGCTGGGTGTAGAGGCTCATGCCTGTAATCCCAGCACTTTGGGAGACTGAGGCAGGTGGATCACAAGGTCAGGAGTTCAAGGCCAGCCTGACCAAAGTGGTGAAACACTATCTCTACTAAAAGTATAAAAATTAGCCAGGCATGGTGGTGGGTGCCTGTAGTCCCAGTTACCTTGGAGGCTGAAGCAGGAGAATCACTTGAACCTGGGAGGCAGAGTTTGCAGTGAGCCAAGATTCTGCCACTGCACTCCAGCCTGGGTGACAGAGCAAGACTCTGTCAAAAAAGCAAAAAGAAGAAGAAAGGGTGGATGGAAAGGCTAGCAAAGAGACTGTGATAGAGTTACCAGGGCAAAGTAACACCAGAGGGGATTGCATTTGTTGAAAGAAAAGGATGGTCAGGAGTGTCGAACACCATGAAGAAGCACAGAATATGATTGCTGAGGTAGTGGACTTGGAAATTAGGAGGCTATTGTTGATTATAGGAGGCCAGAGCTTAATAAAGAATGCCAATGAGAAGTCCCTCACAGAAATCCCAGCACAGGGACATTGACAAAGAAAACCCAAAAACAAACAAACAAAAAAACTAACATTTTGTTCTGAGCTGTATGCTGTTCTAATATTTTCTGATAAAGTGAAAGCTGGCCATCACGCTCCTGTTTTCATCAGCAAAAGATGAATATAATAAACACAGGTTCCTTGTATGAGAGGCGGATGAAGGAAATAAAAACATAGTAAGCAGGTATGACTAGTTCATGGCTGGCCTATTCAACCACATCCCCAGCCTTCCTTACAGTTAATAATGCCCGTGTAACTGTTCTACCCACAGGAATATGAGCCATTTCTGGTCAGGGTCTCCTCCAGGCTTTGCTTCCCCTTCCCATTTGCTGGAATCTAGTCTGAAAGTTGATTCAACTTTGACTCTGCAGAGAGTGACAATGGCCTAAAGCATAACGGAGCTGCAAAACTGAAGGAAACTAAGTCCCTGAATGAGTCTGCAAGCAGAACCACTCACCTGGAGGCCGTTATATGAGAACACTATAAACTTAGTTGTTCTTTAAACCATGTATGATGTTGGATTCTTTGTAACAGCTTAGTTCTCACCCTAAAAAGTGAGAAAGGGTGGATGGAGGCCGGGCGCAGTGGCTCACGCCTGTAATCCCAACACTTTGGGAGGCCAAGGCAGATGGATCACAAGGTCAGGAGTTCAAGGCCAGCCTTTTTATAAAAGTATAAAAATTAACCAGGCATGGTGGTGGGCGAGGAAAGATTCCCATTGAAAAGGTGGATGGAGGCCGGGTGCAGTAATCCCAGCACTTTGGGATAACCATGATAAAACTCCCACTTTTGTTAAAAGGAAAACTTAAGGCAAATTAAATTTAACAGAGTTTAACTGAGCAAAGAACAATTTGGAGTAGGTTCAGCACAACCCTAGGGAAGCCACATGGTCAGATATTTAAGGACAGAAAAAAGAAGGCAAAGTACAGAAACAGCCAGATGGGTACAGCTTGGCATTTGCTCTATCTGAACACGGTTTAAACAGCTGACCACCTGTGACTGGCCAAAACTCAGAGACTGGTATAAGAGTAGATTACAGTCTGTCCATGCATTCAGGTGGATTATCGTTCACTACGTATAGAGAAACTTTAGACCAGACCTAAAATACGTAACGAGGTAGCTGTAGGCAATTTTGAGAGATTGATCAAAACTTTAAGCGTTGACATCACTCTGTCACCATTATAAATAAATTTATTTGGTCTCAAATCCCACTGGGAAGTAGAGCAGTGGGTTTTGTAACCTGGGAACAAGGATGAAGAAGAATAGGGAAAAAATGGTTGTTCCAGACTACTTTTTGTAAGGGACAGAGCAGAGGGGGCCTCCTTATTATGCTGGAATCTCCTGTTTTAAGAAGACCAAAAAATAAAAAAAAATTTAAAAACCTGGTCTATTTTGGGATTTATGTGCTTTGTAAAAATTTCCCTTTGATTACCTAACATTTAGCATGAATGGTTTCATTTTATTTTGGTTTGTTGGAGCCTCCTGGAAGAAGTCAGTCCAGAACAATGGCTTCCCATCATTTTGTTTAATAATTCAAAAAGGGAAAGGTAGGAAATACGGAGAGGTCTCTGGCACACAGGAATTATCAAATCCCGCTGGACAGAAAATCAAAGAATTTACTATGGCAGGGAAGTAGTCTGGTAGCCCAATTTGCTATCCGGAAGTAACTCCTATATCCTCTGGAGACCCAGATTTGCATGATAGAAGGTACTTTCTCAAGGTTACTACCAAGCCAAATGTAAAGTAGGTTGGGCACTAGTGCTTTGGAACTGGTTTGGGATTGACCAATAACAAGCTTTTACAAGATAAAACTTATTTCTTTCGCAATACAATTCCCTCAGAATCTTAGTAGGCTTCTGGTTTTTTTGTTGTTGTTGTTCTTTTTCTTTCATTTTTTGTTTTTTTTTTTTTTTTTTTTTTTTGTTCGTTTGAAACAGTCTCACTCTGTCACCCACGCTGGAGTGCAGTGGTGTGATCTCAGTTTACCACAACCCCTGCCTCCCAGGTTCAAGCAATTCTCCTGCCTCAGCCTCCCAAGTAGCTGGGATTACAGGTTTGTGCCACCCTGTCCAGCAAATTTTTTTCTATTTTTAGTAAACACAAGGAAGTTTTGCCATGTTGGCCAGGCTAGTCTTAAAGTCCTGGCCACAAATGATCCAGCCCCTGCGCCTCCCAAAGTGCTGGGATTACAGGCATGACCCACATTCTATCCACACCCAACATTCTTTTCCAGCCATATTTATTCAACCTGCTTTATTTCTTGACGTCTGAGCTCAACCCTGGCCTCTTTTCTTCATTTGTATGAATGTTACCTGGAGACCATCTGAAACAACAGGTTTGGGTAGGAAAGCTACCCTCTTAATCTGGTCTTTGCCACTGGCCTGGCTCCCTTTGTTTTGCAAAAACAATCTCAGTAGGTGTAAGGCCGGACACACCCACCTCTGCACGCAGCTCCTGACTCTGCACCCGCACCAGGCTCTGCACTCGGGGCCCTGGAAGGCTCCAGCTGATGCAACCCTGGCCGGCTCTCGCATCGGAAAAACCACCCAACAACCCGCCAACCAATGGCAGCCTGCCCCGTCCCAATCCCACTCCCCTGGAGCCAATCAGAGCACCCAGCTGTTGCTCGTTCCTCATAGCCATAAAAACCCCACGCCCCCAGAAGTCAGCGTGACTTCTTCGGCCCCTTGTGTGGGACCGCAGAACCTCTCCCAGGAACCGATTAAAGTTTTTTTAATAACCGGCCTCAGTTGCCTCATTCAAGCCTCGTTTGCTTCGTTCAGACCTTACAGTAGGTATTTGAGAAAAACTTGAGTCCAAAAGGAATTGGCTTTTCTAACTTATGAGACTCCACATCTCTCAGCTCTGTCCATTTACTTTCATCTCTGATTGCAAACTGGCTAATGATTGCTTGAGCTTGACTCTTTATTGAATTTCTTGCCAAAATTTTCAGCGAGAACCCCAAATTCACTCATGTTATTTCCAATCCTTTTCCTTAAAATATCTTACTGTGTCCTCCAAGTATAATAAAAGTTTTAGCAAATATTTTGCCATGATATACACAAATATCACCAGTTTCCAGCCTGCATTATCTGATTTCTCATTAGTTTAACTGTGGTTAATGAGGGGTAGCAGAATATGCCACCACAAAATATGACACTTTAGCAGAAGGACTATTTTGAGCTGAAAACTTAAAATTGAAAAGAAGCAGAGATAAGGATATAAACTTTCTTCCTGCCCCTTTGTTCTTAAAAGCAATATGTAAAGTTGTCTCTCTTCCCTCTCTACCAGGAAAGACAGAAGTTAATCACCCAGATAATTCCAGATCCTTACCTTCACAGAGATAACACCAGAAGAGTCTATAAAACAAACCTTGCAAAGTATCTCCTATCTTTCTTTCTTTCTTACTTTCTTTTTATTTTTTTTTTTTTTTTTTTTTTGAGTTGGAGTTTCGCTCTTGTTACCCAGGCTGGAGTGCAATGGTGTGATCTCGGCTCACCGCAACCTCCGTCTCCTGGGTTCAGGCAATTCTCCTGCCTCAGCCTCCCGAGTAGCTGGGATTACAGGCACGCACCACCATGCCCAGCCAATTTTTTGTATTTTTTTTTTTTTAGTAGAGACGGGGTTTCACCATGTTGACCAGGATGGTCTCAATCTCTTGACCTCGTGATCCACCCGCCTCGGCCTCCCAAAGTGCTGGGATTACAGGCATGAGCCACCGCGCCC